>CM074500.1:4649101-4703897 GCA_037389245.1 Oryzias sinensis
GACTAGGATAAAAAAATAAATAACTAAAAATAAAACTCAGAGCACATCCGGACTCAGATCACAAAGAGGGAAAAGCTGTTTTGTTTGAGGTGAAGAGCTGTGTGAGCTAGCAGAAAATAAAAGCGGTTTTCCTTGGAAGTGGACTGTCGACAGTTCTTGGTTTTGTGGTTATGGACTCTATTAAAAGAAAGATGTTGAAATCAGAACTTCAGCAGCAAAAAAAAAGCCAGCAGAGAATCTCTAGTTGGAAATAGATGAAGGATAGTAGCTGAAAGTTTGTGGAAGAGGGAGGGTGGGACTTCCACTGCCAACTGGGGAGCACCACTGAGGGTCAAGCTCTGGAAGAAGACCTCCCAAAAAAGGAAAAAATCCATAGAGATGCTGAACGCTCGCTTGCCTCCAGTTCCTGTGTAATAAGGACCCGCAACTCACCTCCCTGTCAATCACGTCTGCTCCTTGCACCTCACTTTACAAAGCATATTATTTATTGTTAACAGCAAGGTCAGGTGTCACTTTCAGTAATTAGTTTGGAGTCAGATGATGGCTTTTTAATTGTACAGAATTGAACGGCTATGATGAGCGAAAAGCGACTTGTCGGCGCGTGCTCTCTGCAGACGCAGCATTGTGTCACATTGTGTGCACACCACTTTCTTGTAAATGTGACAGGGCTGTAATGCTGCGCGATAAGACGTTACACCCACATCCCACTCCTTTGTACTTTCCTCCAGTGAATCTGTCAGGCGTACAGTTCTCAGCAGAAGTCACATCCTCTGATCCCCCAGTTATAAAAAAAATATAACTCCTACCAAAAGGGAATTGCCAAGGCAGCATCTTTATTTTGTTTTCCCTCTTTTTTTCTGTCCCCTAGTTAGGCTACTGTCCCAATAAATTGTGCAGTGACCCCAATAGCATCCCCTCCTCATGCAACACTCAAACTCTGAAACACGCTTTGCAGCCTTGTCCCCAAACAGCGCTGACAGCCAGCCAGACAGATAAACAAGTTGGCTCTTCACACTAGAGACAATTTACGTATTCCTCTGCAGTCAGAAGCATCTGGAAATCAGGTGATCTTTGTAGAGTCTAGGTTGCAGTGTTAAGGATGATTTCATTCAGATCAACTGCTTGTTTTTTTCCAAAGAGCCAGAGGGAGGGCATGTGTCCAGTCTATTTTCCTTGTAATACACGAACATTTCACAGTCAACATAACACCTGACTGCCTGCTTTGGCAGACATTCAGAACAAATCCTATCTGCACCCTGCTGTACTGAAGCATCACAAATAACCCTGACAACTGACACCTGCATGTGCATACCATAGCAAAGATCATTTCATAAATTTTATTTGATCATTTTCATGAATAAATATATTAATATACTATAATAAACTACATACATAAACTAGAATCTAGATGAATGAACTTTTAAATGAACATTTTTCTGCAATGGGATACCTCACATAAAACATAAATACACCAACGTCACTGTGAATTCCTGATTTTAAGACCAGCAATAAGATAAAGAAACGATCAGTAAAAAATAAAATAAATGTTACCAGTGGGCTGGAGGAAACTTAAACACAGGCTATTTGTCCCCTGGGCCGGACTTTTGACATGCCTGGTCTAGGACATAGTTTCTGCAGAAACTATGGACTCATTAGAAATTCACCTCTGACTTCAGGGTGAGACCGTTGGAACAGCCCAAGTCCTCTGCCCCTTTCCCTACCTGTCGCTGAGAGCTCTCAGTTTACACTCTCTGCCACTAGCTTATAGTCCCTCACACCCCCCCAACCTATCATTACTGGTGCAACAGAAACGGTAGCTACTTTGGAGCTATCCAGTCGTACAGTTTTGAGCCGGATGCGAGCTCGGATGAGTGAACCAAAGGCGTACATGGATCTATTTGTCTGCAAGTGGATCAGAATGGAGTGGAGCAGGGAGCTTGTGACGTAGCGCATTGTCTTTATGACCCAAATAGGCTCTTTTCTTTTCTTATGTCTGCTCCTGATTCATAACGATTTGAATACAAAATTACTCAGAAAAAATGTTGTGCTTATTTTTTTGTTGTATATGTCCTCCCTCATCAGAAAAATAACACCTGAAAAACGTATTTTTTTTATCAGAGTTGCTCTTTAAGCAGTTATTGAAAGCCTGCTGCTTATTTTGGCAAATATAGAAACGTAACATTTGACAAACTATTTTTATTCTCTGTAAGGAAGAGATGCATTTAAGAGTCTTTCATTTTGAATTCCAAGAATGTCAGAGATGTAGATCCTTTATTTTGTTAGATCCTCCTCCTCCTCCTCCTCCTCCTCCTCCTCCTCCTCAAGTTCATGCCTGCGAACTTGTCGCTCATGTTGATGAGTTGTCTTTAACAAACCTGCGTTAAAGCCTGAGGCTACTCTAACCCGCATTATTAAAGCCACCTCAAGAGTAAAAGCGGATTAAAGCAAAACAAACTGGGCCGTTTTTGAAGTGCCTTTCAGCAAAGTTTACCCTTCCTGCTCATATTTTCACATATTTGTTTCCTTCTTCTCCTTCGTATATTTTTTATTACCGCTTTTCTCCATCAGTTCCCACTCATCTCTCTTTCTAGGTAAAATTGAAATCCTGATAAAACGTGAAGCTTAAATCTTCCCCTGTGTTTGGAGAATCATTTGAATAAGTGAAGCATAATTCATCTGTACAACCAGGCCTGATTTAACCTAAGCTAGCTTCTTCATGACAAAGGATTATGGGAGTTTTCCGTAATAAGTTTAGGACATTTGTATTTAGCTATTCCAATAGTCACCAAATGTTGGTCCAGCGGAAAGAACCAGTATGTTCTTAAACCTATAGGCGCTTGAGTATGAAAACAGCTCAGTTTGAGATGTTAGTGATATTTTCTAACCTGAATGAGGATTCTAAAAGGAGCTGAAGCTTTAAGTGCCTGCTGAGCTGTTACATACTTTTATGTAAATATGATGTATAGTATGAAAGCACCTTTGAGGGAGCCAGTTTGGCTCGCGCTGGTTTGCGGCGTCTTCCGTCCGTGAAACCAGGGTTCGAATCCGGGCTGCCCCCTGTTCCCTTCTCTACTTCTGTGCCGGTCCCAAGCCTGGTTGCTTTGAGAAGGTTGCGTCAGGAAGGGCATCCGGCGTAAAACATTGCCAAGTCTACCATGCGACTTGTTCGCTGTGGCGACCCCTGATGGGAAAAGCCGAAAGAGGAAGGAAGTATGAAAGCACCTTTGAAAAAAAATAAATGTCAGACTTAAATGTTGGAAATGTGATTATGTCTCTCCTCTAAAAATCCAAACATTTATTGATGCTCTTCTTGTAACTGCAGTATCCTGACACCTCCTGTGTGATTGAAGAGGGGAATTTTAAAACATTTTTGAGAATTTGTTCATATTTTTAATGAGATAAAGTGCAGCAGTGGAGATTACTCGTGTTCTGGTGTTTTCATGGTTAGAGTTGAAGAAATGCAGTTTTGTGAGGCAGAGGCATCTTTAGGAAATAATCAACAGTGATTCCATTTAAATTTGGGTTTTTCATGGTTTAGAAAATGCAACTTTGCACACCGGAGACAATTTCAGAATATAGACTTTGGTGAGTCCAATTCCATTTAAATGAAGGTTTTTGGAAGATTTACTCCTCATATATTTATGGTTTTCCAATGCATTTTGGGTTTTAGGTATTTATTTATTATACACTTTAATGTCACCTTCACATCTAACGTGATTTGCGCTTGTCCAAAACGTGTGTAGCAGGACCTACTGTCAAAAGGTTTCAGCCTCATCGCTACATGGAAGCATTGACTGTTTATTTGTAGATCTCAATTACAACGCATGAATGACGCAGATGATATTGAGAGATTGGGTTTATTTATTTTGAAGGGCTCTACAAAGGTGTCGGGGAAACTCCATGCATGTTTGCATGAGATCATACAGAGACTCTCCCAGTACGCGGGGTTTACTATCTACAGTGGGACGGGCAGTACTTCCATCTCTGTGACCAGGTTTGATGACTTGCTGTCCCAAATTAGTCCTAAAAAAATAAGTGAAGAATGAAATTGTCTCGACTGAAATATGAAAGAAGGGAAACAATCAGATTCTCCTCCATGTTGGTTTTGGACCACTGATCCACGCCATCAATACGTCAGTAGGTCCCTTGACGAAACACCTTTGTCACCAAAGTTATGATATTTGAACTTTGAAAAGAACACGCCGGATTTTGGAATCTTGTTCACTGTGAATCTAGATAAAGAGTTTAAAGTATTTTATTGTTTTTGTCTTTAAAATGTTGCAATTGGAATTTTTTTTCAAAGATTTATCCTGACATTTTAAATAAGGAAAATAACATTTGTGGGTAAAACAATTTGTAAAGTAAAGCCCATTTGGGATGTGGAAAACCGCCCAGAAACAAGACAAAAATATTTTTGTTTTGTTTGTTTGGTCATTGTTTGGCTTTTGCAGTTTTAGTGAGTCTTCTTTAAGGGAATTTTCTATTTTTTATCCTTTTTTATCTTTTTTTTTCCTGTATTGCCACCTATTCTTTCACACTGTGCTTTTCAAACCCCATTTCTTTTGTAACACAATTCAGATAAAACCAAGTTGATTGCTATATTTTTGTCAAGGGTACATCAAGGGTATCCCTGTGGAGCGGGAAGGGAAAAAAAAGATAAACACGAGCTATTTGAGTGAATTTATTTTAGGGAGACCTCCATGAAATAAGCCCTATGAAAAACATTACTTCATCTAACTGAGTTTGCTTTTTTTCCAGAGAAACTCGTGAACAGCTTAAACAGCATCTGACTGTGTGAAATGTAAATATGTAAAGATTTTCTTAAAGTCATCTCACCCGTTTATTGCAGAGGAAAACGCAGACATAAATGGATTAAAATGCAGATGAATGCTCTGTCTCATCGCAAGGCTGCAAGTACTTTTCATAGAAATAAAAAAGAACGTTGACAAGACAAGAGCGAGAACTGACAATGTCTGCCTGTATTATTTTCTCCTTGAAGGTGTGTGCCATGTCTGTGGAGACAAGTTAATGAATAAGATCATAGCTGACTGCATGCTTTCTTGTTAGAAGCTGAGAGTTGATGCCGCTCTCTTTCCTCTCTCCTTGTATTTCTGTGACAAAATTAAGTTTCCAATAGTATTTTTAATTTCTACATTTACAAAAGGACTTTTTTCACAACTCCTGTGTACTTGGTTGTTATGAAAACATTCTATGTCGGGGGTCTTTTATCCCTCCATTAGGGCTTGTTGGCTTTGACGGAAATTGCTAACAGTTTGAATAAATGATATGTCTGTTAGGTAGGTTTTGTCATTCATTTTATTATTTTTAAACTGATGTGATCTTACAAAATATCTGTCTGTTTATTTGACATTACACTAAATCTAGAGGCAAACTTCAATTCCTTTAAAATGCATATATGGCAGATAACTGAGCAAAATTATGTTAAAATAATCGATCTATCAGAATAAGTTTAAGGTCATACACCTATGTTACGTCCAGTTACTTTTCAGAGTCAAGGTTCTTGAAGTACAATTGCAAATAAATCAACTGTATCAGGGTACTTATTAGACACAGAGTGTATTTTATTTTGAAAGGAGCTTAATTGTGTTACTATCAACAGTAAAATAAGTTAAATTTGTTTTTATACATAAAATAACACTGTAAAAATGAATGAATGACCCTTTAGCCACAAAAATATAAAGCGTTTTTTTAACGAGTGGTTTTTCGCTGGTTTTTGGTCAGTAAGAAACTGGACCAAATGGCTCTTTTATTGTAAATCCCTGTTCTAAGCCATGCTAAATCGGTTTGCATCTAATTATTTTTGACTCATCAGAGTGTGTGTTTTCATTTCAATGAAAAAAATGATAAAAGGAGGGTTAGAGCACAGAAATACTTTAAAATAATTTAACTACATTATTGCGTTGTTTTTATTTAGTTCACACCTACAGCTTGTTTTCATAAAACAATGCCGTGCTGCAATCACGTAGGTGTTTTAAAAAACACTGACCTGCAGCTGTAAATATTCTGGAGATGATTGGAGCAGCAATCGCATGAAAATTCATGGCAAACGGGAGGAAAACTTGCTGTGATTACAGGGCCGCAGTGCAAAGTTGACAGCATATACGTTCTCTGAGCTGCTTGTTCCACAGACAGAGAGGAGAACAGCAGCACATCCTATTAAACCCTAGAAAGAAAATTGCCCTGTCTTTATGTTTTAAAGGCACTGAAGCAATTAAGAAGGCAACAACCATGAGAATACACTTCCTTTACAAGATAAATAATATATTGTGACCTTGCTTTTTGGAAAAAAAAACGACAAAAAAAAACAGGCCCTGCAGGAAACAAGGTCTTCCATTTCATTAGAACATGTGGACTGATCATCAGGTTACCCCGACTCTGTCCTCTTCTTTTACTTCCTTTCTCCAGCAATTCTATGCTAAGAAGAAGGACATGATACCTGTTATAGGGGAAATGATCTATCCAGCATTTAAAAATCCTGCTTCAATGTATATCCAGTGCAATAAAACGTTCAGCAAAAACAGTTGTGGGTTATTCTATGTAATTCTTGGAAAAAGTGACACACAGTTTTTTTTTTCACGATGCAACCAGGAAGGGAAATAACATAACAAGTCTTGATGGAGACGAGAAGAGTTGGAGCGTTTTTTTCCTAAGACCAAATTTGAATCATATTTTTTATGCGTCTGCATGAGTCAGATGATATCCTGTCAGAGCACATCAATAAAGAAGCGTCTTTAGAGACTTCATCCAGTGTTTCACAGAAATGTAAGGCACTGTGCTGGTTATCATTAACACTTTTAAATAGAATATCATGCGATTAAAATAATGTTTTGTCCTTGTGTTTTTGCTTGTCTTTGTCTTTTATTGACTGTTAATTTTTTTTATTCCCTTCCTGTTTGAGCTCATTTTGAGAAGAAACATAACCACTCCCAGGTCAGGCGTGTTCCACAAGTCAACATACTTCAGTGTAAAACGGTTTACCAAAATCGTTCTTTGCTTCGATGATCAGAATTATTCTTGACGTCTGTGCTGAGAGTTAACTTTTATGTATGTCACAGTTTTATTTTATCCTGAGGATCACAGTTGCATACAAATGAGGGCGTGGGCGAACTGACAACTACAATTAAACAAAAGATTACAGGAAGGTCACAGATGGTAAAACTTAAATTTATCAGTGAAATTAAAACCCCATTTCTGTTTTTTCTTTTCTTTTTTTAACAGCTCATCATCCACTTTGACAACAGGGAGAGATAATAACTTGCATGTCGAGATAATTAAGGAGGGAAAAAGACTTATTCTCAAGTGACACGTGCTCAGGGCATTCACAATATCGGTTCGTAATCTTTAACTGATGCACAATACAACCCTGAAATACTGACAGACCCTTTTCAAAGTAAAAGCCCACGTAACATTGATCGACGGATATTAAATATTGATTTCAACAATATGATGATCCCAGAAGCAGAAAAAAAACTTCATTTGAACAAACGTATTTAATTCTGACAGCAACGATTGCACCCGCTGGCACAAATCAATCATGTGTCCCTCATCTTCATCACTACCTCTTTGAGCACTAGCACAAAGGTAATGACCCTCTCACAGCCAGAGAAGTGAAGCTTGTACTAATCAGGTCCTGTCTTAAAGCCTCTGATGAGGAACTGGTAAAGAAATATGTGCACAGTTAAACCGGGTTGAATGTACTTTCTGTGCTGCTTTTTGTTCTTTCTGGAGCTTCAACTTTTGAAAGACTAGTTTCTACGGAGCCCCTAAAGGGCCATTGATGAAAAAAAAAATTGAAGTAAAAAAAAAAATGTTTGAAGTAAAAAAAACTAACTGGTGCACACCAGTTGGATACAGGTGCGCACCAGTTGGATACAGGTGCGCCCCAGTATTTTTGTGTTTTCAGAAAGTTTACAAGGTCCACATCCTCATCTTAAGCCATTATCAAGACAACTGTAGCTACTTGGTGCACAAGGAGCAAACAGGTCAACCATCTGATATCTTCTGAAACAACTAACTGGTGCGCACCTAAAATTAACTGGTGCGCACCTAAAATTAACTGGTGCACACCTGAAACTAACCGGTGCGCGCCTGATACTAACCGGTGCGTGCCTGAAACTAACTGGTATGTGGCTGAAACTAACTGGTGCTCACCTGATACGAACTGGTGTGCACCTGAAACGAACTGGTGTGCGCCTGAAACTAACTGGTGCGCGCCTGAAACTAACTGGTGCGCGGCTGAAACTAACTGGTGCGCGCCTGATACTAACTGGTGCGCACCTGATACTAACTGGTGCGCACCTGAAACTAACCGGTGCGCGCCTGATACTCACCGGTGCGCGCCTGAAACTAACTGGTGCGTGCCTGAAACTAACTGGTGCGCACCTGATACTAACTGGTGCGCACCTGATACTAACTGGTGCGCGCCTGATACGAACCGGTGCGCACCTGAAACTAACTGGTGCGCGCCTGATACTAACCGGTGCGCGCCTGAAACTAACTGGTGCGTGCCTGATATTAACTGGTGCGCACCTGATATTAACTGGTGCGCACCTGATACTAACTGGTGCTCACCTGTTATTTTATTCATTTTGTTTTTTTTACTGCAATTTTTTTACTTCAAAAATTTTCTTTTTTCCCACCATTCATTTTTTCATCAATGGCCCTTTGGGGGTCCGTAAGTTCCTGCTGGCATCAAGTGATAAAAATCTTCAATATTATGCCAAAAAAAATTTCTTTATTGTAAAAATCTCTATAGAAAAGCTGTTTACCTCAAACTAGTAGATTTCTGAAAACCTCTTGCTCTTGCAAGATATTCAGTGGATTTACTTAAAAAATGACAGATGTTTGGAGTGAGTACTCTAAATCTTTTTTATTTTTATTTGTCTCTGTCAGGTAAATGCATGTAGACATTAAAGAAAAACACAGTTATAAACAACAAACCACAACAATAATCAAGTTTCTCATGCACAATGGAGAGGAGCAAGAGTGACAGAAAACGTCTACCACGCTTCTCTTCTCAAATGCCTGCCTCTCCTCGTGCTGCTTTTATTAAGAACACAAGTGGGAGGTCAGAATTTCAAGACAAAGAGAAAAGTTCATTTAAACAACATTTAAACAAATAAATTTAAACAATGATAATAATAAAACAATTTCCTTCACAGTCTCCAATGTTTGTAAAAATAAGTTTCAACACCCTGCTGGTAGATAATCAGCATGTTTTAAGATAATATTCTATGCCACTTGTTATTCATTTATTCTCGCATAAATGTCAGAACTATTTTTATTAAAGACAAATATTCCCTTCTCTCCCCTTAGGGGTAGTTTCCTATCTAAGCTCTTGTCCTCTACCAGGGGCCTGGGAACTTGTGGTTTCCTCAACAGTAGTGCTGCACTTCTCTGGATGGACTGAGATGTCGGCGCTTTTTCCAGGGATCTCCAGTTTACTGCTACAAATGCTCCCATCACCACAGGCCCTGACCTTCGCCTACCTCCAGATCTTCCCCGACTCCTTGGTATTTCTCCAGTTCGTCACGCTCCTTCCTCTTGATTTTGCATCCCTTGGTACCTCTGCATCCACCACAACAGTGTCTGGTTTACCGCCATTACCATCCAGCCGTCAGTCGTGATCCACAGGATCTTTGCTCTCTCACTTTAAGCAGTGTTTCCCACTTTGACATGGGGAATTCCAGGGTTAAAGATTGAAACTGCATGAATTAATTGCACATTTTTTATAGATGGGCTTGCAGTAGTTTTTTTAAATTACTGCTATTTTGTATCATACAAAAGACAAATATTTCTTCATAGCAGGAAGATAAAAAAAGAAAAACAAACCTAAACAAAAACACTCAGAAAGACCACTCACATTATTATTATTGTTCGTAGGACATTTGCATTGTCGTTTTGCAAAGATAATAATAGCTATCAGTGAACTGCTTTTATATTTAAGATTTTCTTTCAAAATATTAAAGTGCACTGCTTTAATCCAGATTTTGCAACCAAGTGAATTTGACTGTTCTTTCCTATTATTTTTCCAACAAAAAATAATCTGAAATTTAAGTTTTATGTTGTTTTGATTTAGTTAAATTCTCTATTATTTTATAAATTGTCATTTTTGGGGCGGGTTAAAATAATATATATGACACATTTGCAGTCCTATAATATTTATGCTATTTGTATATCGTATATGTCTTGTAGTGTGTTACGTTCACAAACGTACCGGTCTAGGGCGGAGGTGTACGTAACATAAACACACACAATGAGGAACTTTTAAAGAATTTATTGAACGTGGAGATGGGGAGGTAGGGACTAAGGTTGGGCCAAAGGAATGAAATTAATAGAACAAAACCCAGCCTGGCTATCAAAGCGCTAAAACTAAAACAAGAAAAGAAAAGACTCACTGCCTTATCTATAAAGTGATGATAAAACATACAAGGGGTGGCACCAACCAACTTACCTAGTGTGTCTAACAGAAAGCAAGCTGCATGAGGTGTACAGGGTACCCTGTCTTACCTGTCCACAAACCTCCCACAATCTCCAACACAGCAAGCTCAACACATTCATCTGGTAGTGATCCAGAAAGAGCTCCCTCCTCCAGTGGTTCACAGGAGCTTATATGCAGGCCTGGTGGCTGGCTTTGGGGCCTGATTGTGCAGCTGGTCAGGTCTCCACCAGGTGTCTTCACTCAGCTCGTTAAGCACATGCAGAGGAAAGAAACAAAAGACATGAAAAACCCCTGCATGTAACACCCCCACCCATACAAGACCAAACACGTTTGGTACAACGCAAGAGGAAAAAAAAAGAATTCTCATTCCAGGACTGCTCTGGACAAAGCATCAGCCATCACATTTTCAGAGCCCTTTTTACGTCGTCTGATAGGGCACATCACCAAAAAGACATTGAAAGTCCCTAAACAATGCCTCTAAATCTCTAAACTGACTGTCTGATAGGTGAGCTAGGTGGAAAGGCAAGTTAGACATCATATCACTATTACACAATTTAATACCCGGAGTTCCAATGTCGGACAACAAACAGTCATTGTCTTCAGGTGGAGATGCACATGCAGAGGAAAGAAACAAAAGACATGAAAAACCCCTGCATGTAACATAGTGTTTTTTGTAACTTGTTCCTTATATATGAAATCTAAAGCAAAATATAGTAGGAGTAATGAACGTAATATTACAGTTACAATTATTTTTATGTTAATAACTTGTAGTACTTGCAAAAAATGTAAATGTATACAAAAGAGAAAATAAAAACAAAAAAGCCAAAGAACTGGCAGGAAATTTGTACACTTCTGAAAATGTGAAATTGAGTGTTTCTTCACTCAGTGCATGAAAATAAGTTATCAGAAACTGTTTCTAATTAGTAGAAATTAAATCAAGCATTTTGTCTGCAATTACGTGAATGGATTCAATCATCCATAGAAAACTACTAAACATTTCTATAATTTCACAAATTGTCAGTCAAGGTGAATGAATTTAACAGGGATACTGTGACAAAAGCTTATTGTTTGCTCAAACAACAAATATTATACTATTTTGTGTTGATATGTTTATGTTTTAAAAAACACCAGACATGAAATTGAGCAGCTTTTCCAAATAAGACTAATTTGTTCCCTCATTTAGGAGACAATGTTGACAGGACTGCTGTCAGCAGATCAATGTTTAATTTAGAGTTTTAGTATGCAGTTGCCTCTGACATAAAACATTTGGAATAATGAACACAACTGGATTTATTTAATCTAAAAATGACATTAATCTGTTGTAAAGGTAACACAATGCCGTCTTTTTAGTTGTGGTTTGCCTAAAGTTGTTTTAACACGAAAATCTGCTCATGTTTAGATAACTCTTTCTTTTTCTGTACAGTACTTACTGGGTATTTAAATGGTACTTTTGTTTGACTTAAAAGAGTCAGGGCTCGACATAGCCATTTGTCCGCTGGCCCGGTCCTGTTTTTCGAGCAGTGCGGACCACAAGACTTTACTTTTCACTTGTCCGCTCGGGCCACTAAAATATCTAACGGTTTATATATTCTTCACCTTTTTCAATAAAGTAAATTTTGCGAAAACGTGTAGATTTACCTCGTCTTCATAATTTAGTTTTTCTGCTAGTCCTGTGTTCAGACTTCAAGGGTTTCTATGGGAAACCTTTGATCACTTCTCCTTCTCTCCCGCCTGCGCGCGCGCGGCTTTCACTGCCAAGGACCACGCGGCACGCGCTCATTTTTTTTTCCCAAACTTTATTGAATGTAACAATTCAATACAAAACAATGTTAAACAGCAACAACGAAGGCACAAGCGAGTGGATTATTATTACATTTGATTATAAATCCGACACCGTCACTGAAGAGAGACTGAAGCATGTCAGAGATGTGGAAGACATGGCAGGAATAGATAGGAATATGTTGGATGGAGTAATGGGTGGAATTAGTACTATGGACAGCAAGATATTTAATGAATGCATTGAAGATGAAACTGTATGCACTAAGCTTTAAGCTGAATGTCAAAGAATCAAAGGCAACCCCAAATACCTGAATCTCAGACTCAAATGCAGTAGAATGTTAAACTATTTAATTTTGTTTTTCTTTACAACACTGTAAGCAGTAAGTATTTCTAGTTAGCTGAATGATCTCAGTTAGACCTGCACAATATGAGGAAAACTCGCGATATGCGATATCAGAGATTAAAATTGCGATAACGATATAATTTGCGGTATATAAACAAACAGCAAAATAACCAAATAACCATTCCCAGTTTAAAAATTATACTCCAAATGACCCACGTTGACATAGGTTACAAACATCTAACATAACAGGGCTCCATCTGATTGGTCAACAATGTGAAGGCGTCCATCCGATTGGTCAAATGCATTAAGGGATTTATTTGATTCGTTAAATGGTTCAAGCTGCCATTAGATTGTTTTAACACATTTAAGGTTTATGATTTATTGCGATATTTGCCGTTAGAAGCACCATGAAAACTTCTGAACTAGTGTTACCTACTGCACTGCAGTGCTCTCTTCAAAACATCTGAAACAGACTAGAGCAGATTTAAGTTTGATATGGTCTATTTTCAGTCATTGAAAAGTGTAGAAATAAGTGATGTCACCAGAATGCACCAAATTGCACCATATTAAAAGTTTCCGGGGGGGCATGCCCCCGGACCCCCCTAAAGTTGCAAGCACCTGCGGAGCGGCGGGTCCCGCTATGCGCGGTGTCGGGCCAGTAACTTTCAGGCAGGGCCAGTAAGTTTCAAAAACTACTGGCCCTGTGGGCCAGTGCAAATTTCTGGGCTATGTCAACCCCTGAGAGTACTCTCTCCTTACAAATAATGAGTACCATGAAACACATACCTTCACACACCTTAAAAAGTAATTTCTGTTTACCTATTCTCTTCTCACTGATGGTAAATGCCATGAAAAACACAACAAAGTACCTCATAAGTACTAAGTAAATGCTAATACTCTTACATATGGTGAGTAAGTTGGAAGGTAAATTCAAGCTACTTCATTTATAATTACCCTGTCCTTCTATGTGTATAGACACTTGCATACATATTCTGTTGGTATGACCTAAACTTGTACTAAATATATGCACAGAAAATACTACGTGTGTTTTGTCTCTTCCTCCTCATCTATTCATTCTGTTTTTGGCTCATACCTTCATCCCTAATCATGACAGATGTGATGAACATGTTTGGGGTTAAAAAGGTGGTTCGCGTTGTTACCTTAAAGTCAGGGCTGAAAGTAAGCCGGTACGGTCCCGGTACTGTGTACCAGTATAAGATCTGGTGGAGGTATGCCGTACCAGCTGGAAGATCAGCTGCTGCTTTAACACACATACACATAAGCAGCTGTGGGCTGAAGCTACCACTACTGCTGCTAACTTTGAACCAGGCAGCACTTTAACTCATCATTTTAGCGTCCCTGCAGTTTTTATTGTCTTATCATCACTACAAAATGTGATTTCTGTCTCTCTCTCCTTTCACATTAACTGCTAATTCTCTCACTTCCCAAAACAAACGCATCAAACATGCATGACTTACAGGGTACGTTCTATTTGTGAGGGGACACTAAATTCCTTCACAGTCAAGGAGGCATATTTATATGCAAGATGGAGGTTGGATAGTTTGTGTCAGAGTTTATGTAGCTATCATTTGATTACACATGCTCTTATCACACTAATATGATTGTGTCTCAGCTTTGTCTGTCAGTGAGAAAACAGTAATGTGAAAAGTGCTAATTGTACAAAGATATGATGTTCCTGTTCATGTTCCATGTCCTGAATGACCCACTTTCATGTTATTAAGCCCGGCCACCAATACAACCAGACTGGATACACTGGGAACTCCTCTGTCCCAGTTTGCGCTGTGACAGACGGCTTCTCCTTCTGCAGAAGTCTAACATAAATTCTCCTTTCCTGAGTGGTTCTTCTCTTTGTTAAGAAAAAGTCAAAGCCCAGACAGTTTACAATTGGAAAAGAAATAATAAATGATTCCCACAGTGTCGTGATTGATAGTTCAAGCTAAAGTACAATACGATGACACAAGTGAACAATGCAACAACAAAAATTATTTATATTTGAAAAAGTAATTGAATAAAGAAAAATGCAGAGAAGACTGTTCAAAAGGAAGATTGCAAGTGAGGATGAAGATGCACAAGCTGAAATTAGTGGAGGAGAAGAAGAAAATGCGAAAGGAGGTGCATTTCCTGCATTTATCAAGTTCTTTAGTACAATAATCAAGAACATCTTTTTTCCACAAAGCCCTGTATACATTATTTACAGTCAACTCAACAGAATTTATCTGTAGTGCTGTACTGTAATGATTCATTTCAAGAGCGATTCATGCCATAATTTGTGGTTGCCGATCCGATTCATAGTTGATATTGGTTCATTTTGAACAATCCGATTCACTGACCTTACATAGATCAAGGTCACCTTCAGCCAAAACTTCAACCAGTGTGAGTCAGAGAAAAATACCTGGTATTGAACAGTGCAGGTGAAGTTGCAAGACAATCAAGTGTAAATTAAATATGCGTACAAACAAAAGAATGAATGGCAAATCCACAACATTTTAGTTTTTCCTAAAGTTTAGTCCACTGTTGTTTTTCCACATCCAATAATTTGGAAGGGATCATTCTTAGAACATTCTAGCACACTGTACCGTCACATGACTTTGCTAAATACAAAGTGTTTCCACACATTGGACTGGAACGATGGACTGATCGGTTTTTGCTGCCATCACGTGCATTGTCTGCTGGGATGCACTTGGTCGTTTTTCTGTTACAGTAAAATAAACCTACAGTGCCTCAATCCAAATGGTATTTTCCAATATCAATTGTAATTGATTTATTTTATTTTGAAAGGATTCCATAAAGAAAATGTTTAATTTGACTCAATTAACAACATCATTCAGTTTTATTAATTAATCTTTTCAGTCCTAATCTGCATTTACTGCTATAAAAAGATTTAGGTTGATAGAATTTGTTATAGTACCTGCATAGATGACAGGTCTACCATTTCACCAGCTTAAATGACAGTAACAATTTAGAATTTTCTTCAGTTTTGCTGATTCTTTTTCTATCTCACGCAGTGACCTTACTCTTCGGACAGTACGTTTCTTCAAACCTTTAGCCAAAAAACGAAACACCAATAGTTTAAATTTTTGTGCTAATACTAATTAGATTTTTTAAAAACAGGTCAAATAAACCTCTTTCTTTCTTTCTTTCTTGCTTTCTGTTACCAGGAGTGTTTCTTAAAGTCAGACTCAGAGGACAGGTGCTAAAGAAAACATCATTATGTGGGGGGAAAATTGTGCCGTAATAAACCCAAATGGCACTGAGAGGTGGAGTTGTCAGCCGTGATAAATGGCAACCATGCATCCTGAATGTGTTCAGTGCCCTTGTCGTGTTGACTCTTTCTACTCGGGGCGGGCTTGCGGCTGCCAGGTTTGCCCGGGAGCGCCGACCTTGACCTCTCCATTCGAGTCTCAGCAGTGACAGGAGGAAGGTGGAGCGGAAACTGCCAGGAAACCGGTCTCACAAGACTTCTACTGGTTCTTTCGGTTAAAATGTCTCAGGAGGCATCCGGGCTCTTGGATGTAAAACAAATTGTGCATCATGACCTTACTGCCACAGAAGGGCTCACTTTATAAATGACTTTTATTGTTTTTGTTATACCATTTCTATTAGTGTCATTTGTATGTGGATGTAAAAGGGAACAAGAAAAAAATCAGACATAGTTAATCAGCTAATGGGTATAATCAAAACCGTGAGTAAACGTAACCCAATATAAGCAGAATATATATTGTGGACCAATAATCAAAAGATAAGGAAAGGCTCAAAGAGAGTGGAGGCAGAAACCGTAAGATTTGCTTTTTGGAAGGTACCTTGTATTAATTAGACACACAACAACAAAACATGTAACTAAATGAACAGGAAAAGTCCAGGAAACCGGATATTTACAAAGTTCAATTGCTCAAAAAGAATTGTTCCTTAATTGATCCGGAGTACCCAAATCAGGGTGGAACAGCTGCTCACGCATAATTCATACAACCCATCAACAGTTGATCTATCCAGAGGTGAGTGAAGGGAGTGAGTGAAAGTCTTGAAGATGGCACTGGGTTGGAGGAAGAGGGTAAGTGCAAGACTCTGTCGGCTACAGGAGCCTCCTACCACCCCGGACTGAGCAAAGGGGTGGAGGAAGTTCCTCAGAAGGCTCCAGAACTTGGTTTCTTTCAGGTTCAGGCTTAGCTCACCATCAATATATGGCAGATTTCATCAAATACGCGGCTCATTTGCTGCGGGTTTGGACTGATAGTTGGATCCTTTATTCCGATCTGGTTCCCGTACTGTCCCGCCTGGATGTGAACTATTTCCCTCATGGTTTACCTCTTTCGCAGGTTTGGGTCTCGTGCTTGTGCCGCGTAGCAACATAATCCGGTTCCCTTCTCATGTGTTTCAATAGCTTAGCGCCTTATGAAGCTAGTCAATTGGTAGGTCACGGTCACGTGACTCAAGGCACGTAGTAAACATGCAACAGGCGGAAAAGAAAGAACAATGACCCGGTTTTTGCACCCGTGTTACACCATTTTTTTAGCTTGTATATATTGCTTCAGGGGGTGGTTATAATTAAAACCCATGAAGAAACGTAACCCAATATAAGCAGAATTTATATTGTGGACTAATAATCAGTAACCCGTGTTACAATTGAAGAATTAAAGGGTACAATGATTAAGTTTAAGACAAAAATGTATAAAACAAACAATAAAAAGTATTTTTACATTAATGAACAATTGATTTAACACTATACACTACAGCTGTATACCAGCAAAATATCACTTTTCCAGATTTACAAACCATTCGAATTTTCCACTTTTGGTTAAATTGCATCCTAAATGAAAACGTCTCTAAATTGTATCCATTTAAATATAACTCTTCTGTCAGTTGTGCTTTTGGGAAAACATTTTATGTAAACGCTAGTTCTCTGATCATTAATTCTGTGCTACATGAATTTCAGTCAGACTTACCGTAAATGCTACTAGCATACAAAATGTCTAAAGTAGCGTCTGTATGTGGGGAAGGCTGTAGAGATCGACTTTCTTTAAACTCTCACATTTACCTCAGGTCATAAACACATGCTGAGCTCATAGAAACTAAAGCCTCTGCAGGCATGGGGGGGGTGGGGGGTTCTGTTGTATTTAGGAACTTAATAGGTGATTTATATGCTTCAAAGACGCTAAGCAAGGCAGAAAATGGGTATTTCAAATCATAGTGATTTGATAATTGGATGAATTTGACTGTTAAAAAGCTCACAACTAAGATTTCAGAACTGCTTCAAGAATTTGCTCAGGGCCAATTACCCTTTAGAACATGATCTCAAATCAACCATCAAAGATGGTTACTGTAAAATGTGATTACACAGCTTCTTAGAATCTCTGAGAATTCTGGGTAAGCCCCCTGTTATTTTATTTAGTGTCTTTTACACTCCCTAATCAAATCCCTTTTAGTCAGTCAGCGTTCGTCTTGTAGGCATTGTTGATACATAAAAGGTCAGCAAGGGGTTTCTAAGTAGATACAGAACAAATTTGATGGAAAATCTCTTGCAACCTTTTTTACAAATTCATTCCTGTGAAGCAGAATCCACACAATGTTAGGGAGAGTACATGAAAATGGAAAAATGGATGAATATAGACAGGAATTATATTAGTGTGTCGAATTAGGGGGATGTGTGAAATATCCAGCTGAGACAGAAGCAAAAAGTCAATGTGAAAAAAAAGATAAAAATCATAGGAGAAGATGAATGCTAAAGACAGGAAAAATGAGTGTCAGTGAAGGGAGGATAAAAAAAGAATAGATATGTACCTAAAAATACCTCCACACCGTTTTTTCTAAACCTCTTTTGCAGAAAAGGCATATAAACCTGTGAGCAGAAAATTTGGATTCAAATCCAGTTTTGCGTAATTCAAGACTCTTCTTTTGGAGGAGGCTTTTTATGTGATGCTAAAAGGCAAAAAGGAAAAAAAATGCAGCATTAAAGTGAAATAATTTGAAATGTCTAATGTAAGAAGACAAAAAGCGATCTACATCTGTGTTGTCGTGGAGGCTTTCACTCGGTGGATATCTGTCCACTGGCTCTGCAGAAGGCAGCTTTGTTGGGCTAAGTAGGCCTTCGTGCTGTTTTTGGCAGCTCTAACGCTGAAAAAGAAGAAACAGAGAGCCTCAAAACAATGCAGGTTTACAAAAAAGAAAAAGCTCTTGGCATATTTTTCTTCATTTACAAAATGCTTTCAACCTGTTTGTTAGGCTGCCAGGGCACACAGAATTCATTTTGCTAAAAAAAATAATAAAAGCAAACAAAATCTTTTTACTCACAGAGCAGAACATGCAGCACACTTTTCATTTTTCATTTTCCTCAGCCTCGTAGCAAAAGATTTCGTTGTCTAAAGGTGTTCCAAAAATGTGTCTTATATATTGGAATTCTTTCTTTGCTGACATTAAGACTCTTTCCTCAACACCCCACAGGCAAAACATATGTTAAAGATGCCAAGCTTTGAGACACTCTGACATACAGATTGGAGTTGTATTGCTTTGAAAGTAATTCTGTGACTTTAACAAGGAGGACGTGAGACAATCTCAGTTGATGGAGGTATCTTCTTTAGAGTTGTAAGAGAAAGTCAAATGAGGCCATTTTCAACCTATTCTGCTGTGAATGTTTAAATCTTTCTTCACTCCTCTGTCATTTTGTGGATTTTTTAAATAAAGTTTTAAGAACAAGAAAATGACCTATGTCATTGTTCTGTTCCATTGTATATCTGTTAACAATCCCATAATGCAACTCTCCATTTTTAAAGGTCTTCAGAAGCACAGGAAAGCTCTCAACGCCAACAGCAATGTGTTCATGAAACGCAAATGACTCAAAACAGACAACACGTTTCAATCTGGACTTAAAGTTTTGCTAATTTCATAAATGTTTCAGGGTGCAGAGTAGTTTGCGCTGTCGCCTCACAGCAAGAAGTTCCGGGTTTGAATCCCAACTGGAAGCTTTCCGTGTATAGTTCTCATGCTCTTCCTGTGCATGCATATGTTTTTTTCTGGCCGCTCCAGTTTCCTCCCAAAGTCCAAAAACATGTTTCATAGGGTAATTGGTGATTCTTAATTGCCTTGATTGCCTATAGGCGTACACCCCGCATCTACCCCGCCTTCGCCCTGCTGAGGCTGGGTTGGCCTGTGACCCTGAAAAGGATACAGCAGGTTCTAAAAGTGGATTTTTGTGCTTCTTTTGTAATGTTGTCTAAAACTCTATTAATTCATGAATGTGTGTGTATGTATATATATGTACTTATGCACAAACATATGTGTGTCTTTCTGTATCCTCCTTTACTGTTTACTGTTACTTTCATTACAAATGATTCTAAATAAGTTTGCCATATCTATTTGTTTGTTTACTTAAGTTTTTTTTAATTGCTTAGAATCCACCAATTCCCATTCTGAAAACTAATATTACACATCAAAAACGAACAAAGTGGTGAAATAGGCAAATTGCACGCTGCAAAAGTTTTTTTGATCCTTACTAAACAGAAAGATGTTATATAAACTGGTGAACGTATAGGCCCACGCAGATTACTTGTACAATAAATGCTTTCAACTAATAAACATTTAAATACTTTTGTTCTACATTTGTAAAATGCATCTGCAGAATAAACAGTGGCCTTTTTTGCCGCAGTTGCACTGACATGATCATCATCCACAATAGCGTAACGATGATTAGAAGGTATTTTGTGTGATATAGATGAATGTGAATGTGTGGTAAATAAAAACTCCCCACACTCATTTGTCAGAATGAGAATGGGGGTGCTCATAAAACGGTAATCCGTTTTAGTTTTTAGAATGGATTACCGGGTCAACCTGGGCCAGATGCACAAACCTGCATCCAAAGGCAAAAGGGAAACAGAAAAAAAACAATATTTTCACCAGATTTTTGATGCTAAAATGAGAAATTAGAAAAGAAAATCTTTAATCTGTAAAGTAACTGAATACTGTTTATTCTTTAAGTGGTGGAACAACTAATTCTTTAACATGAATGACAAATGAAATCCAATGATAATAGCAGAATAATACGCAAAACAGAACTAAAAAAAGAGTTTTGTCAATATTTACATCACTAATATTGCAGTTTATTTTTTCCTGTGTCCATAAACACCCACAAAGGGTATCGTTTTCTGTTTAATCCCTTATTTGCGTTTTTACAGTGGGTTGTATTGCAGGATGATCAGGAGGAAGACGCAGATGGGAGCTTGGTGTGTTTTTCTAGTTCACTTATCAAACAAACCTTGGAAGCCTAAAGCGCCGCACGAGCAAACCGTCATCTGGTGAAGGAAAAGCAAAACGTTCTGTAAATAATCATTTTCCTCCTGAAATCACACAAAGACCTTTTGTCAGCAATAGCGCAGCATATTCTTTGAATAGACATTTGAAAAGACTGCAATTTATAAATAGGATCCACAGTTAAATGGGACGATTAAGTCTTATTTCTATATTATTTACCCATCTTTGTTGTGCACAGTAGTGGTCTGTTTTAGCTCAAACAAGTGGTTTTGTTTTTCAAAGTCAACTTTGATATATTTAAAGAGAAAAAAAATCACAAAACCCTTCATTTTAATAAAAAAATAAAGACTAAGTGGCAACTCTTTTGGTCCCTGTCAGAGATAAAAAGTAAAATATAAAATTAAAACTAACATATTGTGCATGATTGTGTATGATTGTGTTTGTAGCTCATTTAATAATAAATGTATCAACCTTTCAGCTACGCCTAACATTTACATGAATAAACTTAGAAAAAATCTTGACCAATCAGTGGCGTCTCAATAAATCTTTGTTTCAACTGATTACAGTTTAACAAAAATGATGTTGCAGCTCACTGCACCAGTTCATTGGTAATGGTCTTTTTGAAGGCTTTGTAATCAAATTTGACATAAGTATATGGTATCTATAAAATAAAAAAACACATAAAAACCCTTACATCACCCTGACATGGGTGTTTCCTCACCAAAGCTCGGGTCCTCTACCAGAGGCCTGGGAGCTTGAGGGTCCTGCAGTATCTTAGCTGTTCCTAGCACTGCGCTTTTCTGGACTGAGAGGTCTGAGGTCTTTCCAGGTATCTGTTGTAGCCACTCCTCCAGCTTGGGGGTTACTGCCCAGAGTGCTCCAATTACCACAGGCACCACTGTTACCTTCACTTTCCAGGCTTTCTCCAGTTCTTCTCTGAGTCCCTGGTATTTCTCCAGTTTCTCATGTTCCTTCTTCCTGATGTTCCCACCGCTTGGCACTGCCACATCCACCACAACGGCTTTCCTCTGTTCTTTATCCACACTACAATGTCTGGTTGGTTCGCCATTACCATCCTATCAGTCTGGATCTGGAAGTCCCACAAGATCTTTGCCCTCTCATTCTCTACCACCTTCGGAGGTGTTTCCCTAAAAACAAGCTTCAAATCAGGTGTTTTGATGATGAGTAAATGTTCTCTACTTTCAATGCCAATGTCTCAATCCACCAATGCACCTGTTGAAATGTGCTATAAGTGTCATATAAAAATGTGGTTCTATCCGTGATGTATTAAGAAATGTAACTTTTAACTGCTACTTTAACCTTTATCTAAATTTTACTTTTTTCAAGAAAATCCTCATAAAATTACACAAAAGAATCAGACATAAAAGCTGGAGCAAATATTTATGGTTGAATCACTTCTACTGATAAAAAAAGGCTATTTAATTACTGCAAGAATTTACTAGTAAATCTCACAGTGACCTATCTATTTCACTTGTGTAAACTCTGTTAAATGTTTGCTGGGGGATTCCTATAATTTACATTTTTGTTTTTAGTTTGACGTCAGGTGCAGAAATATGAAAGAATTGTTCCACACAGGTCAATCTGGCTCAGATTTCTTAAATCAGGTTTGCTCAGATTATAAATCGAATGATTCCCTTCAGTGGGACTCTTTGGAAATAATCCTACTTTAACCCTTGTGCCATCTTAGATGACCCCACCCTTACATTGACATGTTCTTCCTACCATGAAAAAGGTGGATAAAGGTGGAAAGATTTCATGTAATCCATGGACACCAGTGAGGTTCACAAATCATTGAAGAAAAAAGGTTCAGAGCACTGTCTAGTGGGTCTAGATGACCCCACTCCCAATGTTAAAGTGCCTAGGATAGCACAAGGGTTACAGTCTTCCTACTCAGAAAATACAGCTCCTGAAAGAAAAAAATACCATTAGTGATCAAAATATATAAATATCGAAGCTTAAAATGTGTCATTCCCGTAGGAGATGTGTGAAACTGCAAGGTAGATGTGCATCGAAAGCTCAGCTACTTTATTTTTACTTAATTTTTTTATCCAGAGAAAGTGAAGCCATCTTTTAGAAAAAAACATTGTAACAGAAAAGTCTGTATAATTTAATGTTTTGTAGATAACAAAAAGCTTTATTTAAGCTTTTTAGGCTTGAATTTAGGTAACTTTGGGGATTAGTTTGACTTCTTGCTGAATCTCTTGGGGAACCTTTAATAGCAAAACATCTCCTTGATATTTAAAGCTTTTTTTTAAAAAAATTTCACTCGCTGATTTAGATTTTACCACTCTGATGAGAATTGTGTTTTTGGAATTTGTAACAGATTCTTGTGGCATTTGATGATGTAGGACTTGTATAAAGAAATGTAAGCTTAAAATTTCCTTTTTTTGTGTATTCAAATCATTGTGAATCAGGAGCAGATGAAAAAATCCAGATGAAAAGGTGCTCCTTTGTGACGTAGAAAATATGCTGGACGGGCCACAGGCTTCCTGCTCGGAGCTCTTAGCAATGGAAAGGGGGAGGGGGGATGGGACTGCTCCAAACCAACGGCCCCGCCTACATGTCAGAAGCGAATTTCTAATGAAGTACTGTTGATCTGCAGATACTATGTACTAGAAGCCAAAAAAGCTTTTTAAAATGTTGGCCAAAAACAGAATAATCATAACTAAAAGACCCTATTAAAATTGATTATAATATATATAATAATGTTTTGTATTTTTTCAAATAGCTTTAAGATGAAGCGAATGCTTTGCTGTATAACTGCATCTGCATATCTCCATTACCTCCAGAGTATGTTTCTGGATTGACTAAGCATAGTGTCACGGTTCAGTACCACTAAATCGGCCAAGCAAACCAGGAGGTTGAGGGAAAACCTATCCGGAAAAGTAGGGAATGAGCCACTTAGACAGTGAACTCACCCAAATGCGAGACAACTCGAGGCCTGAAAAGTGTAAGTAGATAAATGTGCTGGAATCAGCAAAGCGTAGCATCACGACAGAAGAAGAGCGGTCGAGGTTAAGCAATTCAGCAGCAAAAAAAAGAAAATTCACCTTACAACCCAACCATTCAACACAGAGAGGCTTTGGAATCGATCGTCAAGGACCAGAATACGTTCAGCTGGATGAAGACTTCACTGCAACAATAAAAGACGTTTCCTCTTTATCCTCTGGACTGTTTACAATAACCTGATACAAACTTAGAGGCCCATCTCTTCAACAAAGTATGACAGTAATGGATGTAGTGGTGTCTTATTTTGTCATGTACAAGGTACAATCACATGGAATACATTACATGTAAACTGATGAGGATCCAGACTATGAAAAAAATGCTGCTTTCGCCTCAATGATTCAGTTGCCTTTGGTTTGAAGGTCAAGATCAAATCCTCGCAGTGCAAATGCGTATGGATTGAACTGTTTCTGCTGACAGCAACATGAATAATTAGTTCTATATAGGCTGACTTATGCAGCAAAGTCTCAAAACTAAGAAAAAAACAACCATGTTGTCGTTTTCCAGATGAAACAATAAGCTGATTCAGGCACACAAAGGCAGAGAAGCTTTTACATGGAGGGATGTCAGACACCGACACATCATTTGCCATGTGATCTCACAACAAGCCACACTTCACTCCCTGTGAATGCCCTCCATGTCTGAGTCACCTGAGTGACTGAAGTGTATCAAGAGGGGTTTATGTATTCTTGATAGGCTCAGGTGGAAGTGAGTGGCAGTCATGAAGCCTTTTGTGTTGGACATTCACCGTCAATCCGTGATGCCAGTTCACTCATATTTTGTATTTCTAGTCTCTAATCAGGTTAATATATTTATTCAGTTCGGTGTTAATGAAGCATTGATTTCAACTATGTAAGAAATATTCATAAGTAGTTGTACTGGCAAAGCTATACTATAAAAATACTGAAATAGCTGCAAGAAAATGTGACAGAAAAGGGTTGTGTTTTTTTATAATGTATAAAAATTATATTTATAATGTTAAATGGTTAGATGGAATTAAAATTCTGGATAGGTGCAGTGCTGTTAAGGCACACATGTGAATATCATGGTCCATCTCTTAACCTGCCTGTGTAGCAGTGCCTCTGCAACAACGCGGGTCCTTTTCAATTCTGTTAACACCGTGTGCTATTTTCAGTCCGAAAATGACATCGCCTCCCACACCCTCCTGTATTGTCCTTGAGCAAGACTCAGCCAGCTGAAATAAGGAATTTCCATTTGCAGACTGCAGCAGCAGCTGCATCGCGTTAGAAGGCAAATGCGGCTGATCCAGAGCTGTGACGGAGCGCTGGGCTCCTGAGGAACAACGTAGGGCTTTAAATGAAGCCGCAACATTTTTTTACACTTTTGTACCTTTTAACCCTTAAAGTCAGCTGAAGCTGCACTTCATATGTGAGGCTTTACTGTGCCGCTTTAGTTCCCAAATCTGCTGCTCCACTATCATCACAGGTTTCTTTCGATTTTCATTCATATTTTAATGGCCAATTTAGCCAGACAACAGAGAGATGTCTTCTTAGATGTGATGCACGGAGTTTATCTCAACATGAAACCAAATGTCTCCAATTTAAAAGCGTGGATGTACTACAACGAAGATCAATGCGTCTTAGACTGTGAGATGTTTAAAACTGTTTTCCGATCTAGAATTTAAAACCAATCTTTGTGTAAAAGATCAATAGAGGGGAATAAATGTCACTTTTAACGGCTATTTCATTCTCTTCAGTCAAAACAAGTCATGAGCAGACACTGAAAATGTATTTATTAGTCTGTTTTTACTATATAAAAATAAAAAGCTATTAATATACTGAACATGTTTCCCCTTTAATGCAACACATCTTCTTTCTAGAGCCTTTAGTTTAGTGGTTTAGATGCTTTCCTATATTATCTATATGGCATGTATAAGTACAACTATGTCTATTTATGATTAAGATGATTTATAATGGGATCATTTACATCTGTATGGGGATGTAAATATATAGAAATATATCGTCTACCTTTACTTTTCGGTCAAGTCACAATAGCATTTTATGTTTTGATTGCTTGAGATAAACCAATACTTTTTCAATGAGCAGAACATAATGTGATATGATGGGTCCAATGTGAGTAAAGGTTAACGAAACCTAAAATGTCAAGGCAACTAGATGGCTTGAAGAGTGAAAAATTGGAGTCCTAGGTCAAAAACCTAAAAAAGTTTATTCGAATTTTAAAAATTAAAAGTTCAGTTATCCCGTTGCCTGAAAACCTTTTTGAGTTTTGCCAATTTTTTTTTTCTGCTTATGTTCCATCATTTGTGTATCAGTCAGTTTAAATGACATGTGATCCTAGTGAGAAAGACATTAAGAAAAGTGAATCTGGGTCTAAAATCTTCCTTTATATGCTTCTAAACTGTTTTAATTACCATGAAATACAGCAAAGATTAAAATTATAGTGCAGCTAGCTCAAGGTTGATTTAATACATTATTCATAATGCTTTTAAAGTATGTCTGTGAGATGTCAACATTACAGAAGTTCAGATAATTTACTCTATCTTTGCTCAGCATGTTAGAAAAAAAGAACACTAGAGCAAACACAAAGGTTAAAAGAAACATCAAGAGTCAAAAAGTGACACATGAATCGGCTGAAACCTCAGCTTCACAACACTTGGGAAGATCTCATGTGGAGAAGCACCAGAGATTACGAGGAACATGGAAAATATGAAAACATGAATGCCTTGTAGCTACTTGATGTCAAACGCTGCTTTGTGTAATAGTTGAGGTTCAAAAGTGAAAGAAAAATGGTGTGGTGTGAAGCTGAACGGCGGGATTATTGTAGCCTGCCAAACCCATCAGCTTGATTTGGCTCCTATTAGCTGTTTGCAGCAAATGCACTTAGCGTTCAATTAGTTGAGGCATTATGGGTAATTAAGATACCTTGATTTAACTTGGAAGACAATAGTACACCTGCGCATTGATATCTTGAAACACCTGCATGCTTCCCCAATAGATTTTCTGGATACACTGCTTAGAATTCACTTAGTATTTTTATTCATTTGATTTTTCAAAACTAGTCTTTAAAAAGAACTTATTTTTTCTATGTGGAGTACAACAAACAGAACATAAAACAAAACAAAAGAGAGAATTTATGATCATCATTTATGGTCATTTTCCCTTATAGTCACTCCAATACAGGTCTCTGGAAAGCAGAACTGACAGACAGAATGACGGAACAAACACACAACAGTTGAAATGGAGACTTATTTGGGCTCTTCTTCTCCAGTCTTTGCAACAGCCCAAGCATACACCGGTCAGTTTCTGAACACCATTCAGCAAACCATTGGGTAATCCTTATTAGTGTCCTCGCCCAACATCACTGGCGTTCCCCATCTTCATTCTCACTCGTGGAAGTCAGGACTGAGGAGGAAGGCAGTGATTCCTCGAGGGAGAAGTAGTCACGGCACGCCTCTTCTCTTGCAGTTTTTCCGTGAATGGATATGCTTTCTGGTCCAGCATCTACCTTAGTTCGGGGCTTGTATAAAAACTATAGGAACACATGTAAAAACGGGCAATTCAAATTAGTATCCAACTCAAAAAAAAAAAAGTATGTTTTCATAAAATCTTCTATGTCTAGCAACACTTATTAACACTTATACTGTCTTTTAGTCTTTTTTAAATTTTATTCAAAAATGGTTGAGGAGCAGTTATAGTTTGCATTGTCTATACAACAGGCTATAAAACACCACTTTTTCACAGTCCAGAAAGCACATATAGATGTGGTTGTACCGTTTATAAACATTTGTACCGTTAATAAGATAATTTTACGTGCATGGCTCCCCTTTTCCGACATGTTGAGGGATTCTGAGGAACCCTTGTCCTTCTGAGGTCAAACAAACATGAAAATAAAAGCGCCCACGCTTTTTACCGGCACGACTGACGTGCCTTAACCGCACTCTTTCATGAGAACAGCCATCCCATTGTCTTCACTGCATTGCAGCGGCTCGACCAACCAGGGATATTAGTCTTTGATCCCTGTACTGCTTCTTCAGGGAGAACTTTGGCTGCATCCAGTGGAGATCCTCTTTTTTAATTTTTTACCCTCCTTGGTTTAACCCTTACCTGATGTTTGTGTTCTTCCTCCTGACTGACAGCCGATGCTCGGGATATTCATGTATTTATTTACTCATTGTGGCATTTTCTCCATAATCAACAGCACAAACACAGGCAATGTAAATGTAACTTTGTAATGCTGCATCTCCATTTGCGAAGTGCATCTGTGCTCCTCTGTTTACTGAAGATGTTGAGGAGCTAGAACACATTATCCTTGCCATGGAACAAGTCACAGATGGGTTAATAGTGGTTGGCTGACATGTTAGATATGTATTTGGTCCATTTTAAGTGTTTTCCAGAGCCATTTTCCATTTGTGTCTTTCTGGACAGTACATACTGAATCATTCAGTTTAAGGGAACGCTTGTTTTTCATTCTTACTTTACTCGGTAGAGCACTGTCTTGTAGGAAAAATGACTAAATAATGTTCATCTTTGTTTTTATACTGTACAGATGACAAGATTGCAATTTGTCTTTTCGTCTGACGTTTTGTTCAATCTGGCAAAGACCAAAGCTCCAACAATCACACGTAGTACTCCTTGTCCTTGTTCTTTTTGTTCTTGCTTGAGGTCTTTGCTGTGTTGACTGGTTTCTCTTTGACAACTGTGCCGTTAGATTGTGCTGAGTTGCTGATATAGTTGCGACTTTCGTCCACGTGGTAAGAACCTTCGTCTCTGTTCCGATATTTGTACATAGCATAAAGGAGGATGAGAATACACAGTGCAGCTGCTGCAACAATGCCGACAACCATCCCCGTGGTGCTGCTGGCCTCCCGGATGATCTCTGGGGGGTTTGGTCCAGCAAATGTGGGATTGGCTGCAAGGAAAACAAAGATATGATTACCATAAATGCACTGAGCGCACTATCTTATCACTGTGACAATAACCAGATTTATGGCTCTAAATGAATATATTTTCCAACTGCATTTGTGGATCAAGATCCCATTATGATGAGTGGATCATATTTCAGGGATTTTGCTAACCTACAGTAGGAGTGGCTTTCCCGTGAAATCGATTGGCATGGAGATGGACGAAATGTAGACAACAAACCACAATGTGCATCTATGATTCACAATGAAATATGAAATAAAATGAAACAAAAAAAAACTTTTCAGAAAAAACAACGGTAATGTTTTCATGTAAGACATGCACAATAAACATTTTATTATCAATGTTAATATTTCGTATTTTAATGGTCAGATTTACTTTTAATTGTTTTCATACATTAAAATTGACAAATTCTTTTTACATGCAATATACTGTATTTCCTTTTTAAATTGAAAGCAAATTGAAAGACAAATCATGTATGTGTTTTTGGTGTTTGTTGTTGGCAAACCTATACTTTTTCCAGGGGCTACAGTTGAAAATGTCACATTTAAAGAAATGCTAATTGATATACACTGTCCCCATAAAAAAAACAAAACAAGAAAATGTTTAACATCAGATCTACTTCTTTTTTTATTATATTAAAGACCCACTCCGGTCATCTTTTGATCTATTTTCTGTTTTTTTATTTATTTATCATAATTATGCCTTTTTTGGATAAAATCTAAAAACCTTTGTCGTTGTCTAGGACATAGTTTTTGCAAAGTGGCAGTAGTTGATTAGAAATTATCCTATGAGTTGGCAGGATCGCTTTTGCAGATCAACCACATCCCCCTTCCTAGCTTACAGCCCCTCACACCCCCAACCTAACATTAGCTATGCCATCTCAGACGGGTAAAAAAAAGACGTGGATCTATTAGTCTGCAAGTGGATACATCAGAATGCAGTGGAGCAGAGAGCATGTGGTCCGCCATGGGGATTTTCTACGTCGCAAATCAGCTTTTTTTCAAACATCATTTTTTTGTCTGGGCCTTGGCCTTATAGCAATTTTAATAAAGAAATACTCAGAAATGAAATTTTGACCAATATTTTCTTTATATATGTCCTCCATCATCAGAAAAAGGCCACAAGAACATTTTAGAAACAACAGAAACATCATTTTCATCAGAGGGTCTTTAACCTGTCTTGTCCAGCGGCAGAATAAACAGATAAGAGCTAAAAGCCTCTTGTGTTGGACAGATTTTAATATTGCAAAGGAGTTCATGAATCTTCAGACACACAAGGTGTTTATTTGTAATAAATCCCTTTTGTGTTTGAAGCTAAACTTTGTTTAAATTGTTTATATCTCCACAGATTTCTTGTCAGATTATTCAGTTGGAGAACTTTGCATTTGAAATGTCTTTCAATTGAAAGGATGTAGAACGAAATTATCCAAAAAGCACTATTATTACTTGAACCAAAGGAATACTTGAAACCAGTCTGAAAACAATTTAGAGCAGCAAGACTGATGCATATTGATGATGTGAGGTCAGAATGGGTATTCTGGTTTTGCAGCACCATATTAAAGCTGTTGGTTGAGCAGTCAGTTTGAGTCCAGACCATCCAATCATGGAAACGGAACATCTCTTACACAGACTTAAAAAAGATGTAACTTAAATATGTAGGAACTATCCCCGATGATCTGTGATGAGGTGGGAAAGTCAAGACATGGAAGAGTGGGGAAAGAATGAATGAGTTGAGAGGGAGCTAGAGATTTGATTAATTCTAAAGCAAAGCCGACAGGAAGACTAATGTGTTAATGGCTCATAAAAAATGGTCGAGCGTTCACGGCTCATTATATATATATTTTACAGCACTAACGTCATGAATGAGCAGATCACATTTCTATCATTCGCTCTGTGTCAAGGTTGCATGACTAAAGCAACACAGTCGGAGGAGAAACCATGTAGAAGGAAGTCATTCTTCATTTGACTCAGCATATTGTGCCAAAGGCGGCACCCACTTCTGTTTTCAGGATGCTGCCATTCAATCAACCGTATTTTGAAAACATGTCAGCCTCATAGTATCATGCCGTCCTCCCGGCACGTCGGCTTGTGTTCTTGTAGCAGCCATCTCTTCTGCTTAAGCTCTCCCTCCACTGCAATTGTGAACTGGAAACACTCAGAACAGGTGGAAATGAAACCGCCGTAACGCTGGCCCTTAGGAAAAACAGATCTGATGTGTTTACATTTAGGTTTAAATCAGAATCTGACCGCTGAGCTGTGGCATTTTTTGTTAACAAAAGCAAAATAACCTGCCACTTTCAAAACATTGCTCTGCGTATCGCAAAAGGTAGACGAGTATAAAGAAATCTTGTGTTTGGAAATATGATTACTATTGCTCTTCTTGTAGAAACTCTTCTATAGCCCAACATACTATTTGTAATGCAAATTGGTTTGAGTTAGCAGTCCAACAGATGCTTCTTTCTAACAAGCTTCCCAAAAAGTCAACTGCTGCTGCTGCTTCAGGGTCAGGGTGCACTGTTTAATCCAGCAACCATCTTATCAGAAATTCAGTTTCTAGCTTTTAAAGCTCCAATTCAGTGATTCCCAACCCCTGGCCTGAGGACCAGTACCTGTCCGTGGGACATTTGTTACCGGGTCGCAAAGAAAAGAAAAACACGACCTGCATTTTTTCCTTTTTGTTTATAATCAGATTCTGAAGGAAAATTTATTTTGGAAAACTACTGGATGCTCTTTGCCACATCTGATTCGCTCCATCACATGTCAAAAATTAATCCACTACTTTCTTCAACCAAAAACAAACATATTTGGAAAGTTTCTTTTCACAGAAAAGCCAGGAAACAGAAGAAGAGCCATCTACTTCAAAATAGAAGAAAGCTGCATTTTAACAAACAAATCCAGGAGTCTTTACTCCAAATATGGATTTAGTGTGGCAGTTGTTCCCACACACCATAATAATTGTCAGAAGTCAGAACTCTGTCTCCCCTTCTGGTCTGAACAGCAGGAACCATCTCCGGAGTTCAAACCACACTACATCTCCCAGCAACCCGAGCGCACACTTCCTGGATGCTGCACACCTGACTCCCATTTCACTCAATCAATCACAACCTACTTAAACTCTGCACCGAGTAGACTCAGTGTGAAGCATTGTTTGTGCTGCTCTTTACTGAGTGTTAGCGCCAGGCCTGATTTTCTGCTTTCCTGACCCTGTTCTGTTTTTGACTCTGTATGCCCCGAATCTTGCCTGAACCCTGAATTCTTCTGTTTCTCCTTTGATGACCTTTGACCCCTGCCTGCCTGACCCTGATTTAGCTTTGTGGACTTTTATCTGAGCTAATAAACCTGCTGCAACCGGGATCAGCAGTCTGTCTGTTCTGGTGACAATAATAATGCAGGATATTCAGCAACCAGCTGTCTAATGTTACCAGGATGCAGCTAATATAGTTGTTTAAATGGTGAATTATTATTATATTTAGAAAATACCAGTTTTAGTCACCCTTTTTTTAATGTATTTACTTGTCGCACCTTAAAAGTTAAATTATTTTTTTTGCTTCCACTTTGACAGTTTTGGGTTTAAGGAAAATCTGTCACATTTTAATGGTCCCTCCATGAATCTAATGTAAAATAAAGTTTAAACCAGCTGCAGATATTTTACAGAGGGTGAAGATAAACTTTATCCTCAAAAATAAAGGCTTAAAAAAAAAAAGGATTCTCACTGCAGCCACATACAGACATGTCTGTTAAAATATCGTCTGACATTATACTAGTCCTTGGCCTGAAAAAAGTTGGACACCACTCCACTATGTGATCAAAAAGTATCCTAGCCTGTTGCTGTTACCAATCGACTAAAATCCTTGAAATCTTGGTCTGACCAAGCTCATTTGCTGCTTGATTTTATTCAGTCAAAACTGTGATAAACGTATATATTTAGGCAGTAAAACCGATGAGATAGACTGTCACCTAATTGGGGGGCCACAGTAACAGAAATAGGTCTCATGGAATGGAACTACAATATGTATGGGATAATTATGAAAAAATCAAGACACAAGTCGTTATAGTTGCTATTTTCATAATATTTAAGAGAAATAGTGTTTCTAAATTTAGTGAAACTTCTTGCCAATGAGCCCCCCCCACCCCCATGTCCCATTTTGCTGTTCCACTAATATTTATAAGAATGCTGTGTTTTTTTGGAAAAATAATTGCATTCTTTAACTTCATACAAAACCATGTTTTATGGGCAAATCTATTCTAAAAACAGATTAAACAACACAATGTCATAATTATGCCACGGCATTGATCTTCGAGACTTGTCACAATGTTCCCATTAAAGTGAGAATCTTCTCCAGAAAAGATTTTAAGGCACAAAATGCCCGGCCTACACGGAAAGAGACAAAAAAACGAAACCTCTTGAAGCATTTATGCTGTATTTATGCCTGCGTATTGCTCATTTCCCCGTTTTCATTCTGCAACATCTAACCTCCAACAGTATGAGCAAAGAAGGGAGCTCCTGAGTTTTTTCCTCCATCATGATGAACAAATTTTTATCATTATCTAAACTGAAAGCAAATAAAATGTGATAATGTAGAGGTATCATAAAAAGTTGTTATGAGCGTTTGTGCTAAGTTAGCATCATTTTCATCAGTATATTAGCACATCTTGTTCATATTCTAAGTGCTATGCAGATTATAATGGAGAATTCTTTATTCTTCTAACATCCTTTTTTATGTTTTCCTTCCTATGTTTCTTTTAAGTGTAAGAATAACACAGCGTTTTTATTTTTTTCTGGAGTGACAGTTTATTCATTGTTTCCAGCTGCACATCAGTGTCTAATTACTCACAACATCAGTGCAGATATCTGTACGGGAAGCTGCTGTTCATGCCAGGCTAAAGGGCATTCAAAGTGCTAACTGTAAAGGGCAAAAGCCTTCAAAGCTGTCGGAGAGGGGATGCAGTTGCTCTTCATTGACATGTTTTCCACTACGGTTAGACTGATCATCGGCCCAAGTATGCTGTCAGCACCAGCAGACATTCAAGGACAAGCGCAGAGTTCCACCAGGGGATTGAGTGTGACTGAGTGTTGCAACAGATTAGCTCTGCTTGTGACAAGCCCACTTATCCTTGCAGACAGGTGTGAAGAATGCCCTCGCCTCGTGGACGAAAGCTGCTGCTTGACATGGCTCATCCTCAGCAAGCCATTGTACAAGCATGTACAGTGAGTTATTTTCATATTAACAATCTATTCTTCTGGAGTCATAAAAAGTTGATGATGTATTGGATATAAGTCATGTCAAGTCAGTCTTTATTTATGGAGAACCATTGACACAAAATAGCAATGAGTCACATGTTAAACACTAGACTGAGAAAATATAAAAAAAAATGTTATAGTATAACTAACAACCTAACCTTTAATACTATTAAAAATATAAAATGCTTAAAAAGCTGTTAAAATTACAAAAATAGAACTTAAAAATGGATCAAATGACCAAGAAAGTTCAATTCTAGTCCAGAGTGAAAGTAAAACAAAACACGTTAAGATTAATTTAAGTTGATGTAAAAAGATGGGTGCTAAATCTTGTCTTTAACCTTTTAACACCAGAGCTGTAGCTGTGACACCTAAATAACACATAATCTTTGATTGAATGTGTACGCAATTCATGTATTTCAAAAGGATTTTAAAGTAGAGAGCAGCGGCACCCATTATAGCGCGCAAAGTCCAAAGTTTCTCCATGTCAGTCTCAGCTTACTTGCGTTGATTGCGTAAACACTTCATATACTGTGAAGTTTACACATCAGCGTAAAGTTATTCAGTTTCAGAATCTGCCGGAATAGCGTAACCCTAACCCTAACCACTATCAACGAGTTTGGATGTGTGAACACTGGAGCTAAATCGCAGCTGTTAAAGGAACAAATCCCTGGTCTCTGCGGCTCCCAGGCTGATCCATAAATGTGCATCAACGTTCCAACAAGATACTTCACCGTCAGTTCTGGTGTTAACTGACTGGATGGTTAACCAGCGGCTTCAAGAAGATCTCAGGAGCGGTGAAGGTTCATATTTTACCAGAAGGCCAGAAAGATAAGCTCCCACAAGACAAATAAAGCAATTTAGAACTATTTAAAGTGTCTTAAAATCAATACTGAAGAAGATGGGGAGCCAATGGAGTGATCTTATAATCTTAGAAGCAAACAGCTTAGTTTTAGTTTGCACCCATGCAGCTGAGTTCTGGAGATTGAAAGCTTTAAGATCTATTTTTATTATTAGAAAGTGAAAAAAAAAACAGATCCAACTAGATCAACAACAGTTGTGATTAATTAAAATCCAAACAAGAAATTATTTTCCATAAACTGAAAATGTGTCCAATTCTTTGGGGAATTTTATGTAGTGCAATTTTGCATATTTTTCTGATTCAGTGCATTGTGTTCTGTGTCCTGATTGGCTGTAGACTTTTATCAATTAATCACAGATAGCTACAGAATGCGTTTAACTAGCCAATTTCACACAAACGTTTAATCGAGAGCAGATCTTTGATTTTATTCCAAAGTACTGGACTTATTTCCTACAAAAATGTGAACTTCGAAAGTTTAAACAAAAGGGAAAAGTGTGAAAATGTTACTGTATGTTTGAAAAAAGTATACAAAGTGTGTAATGGTTGTCCGTGAGTGGTTTAAAAAAAAACCCCAAAAGACTATTTTGCATATCTAGAATGAATTTGGATATAACATAACTCTTGCAATAGCTGAGTGACTATTTAAAGTCCAATGCACACTTTTGGAAGTCTTTACTAAAAAAACGTGTCGGAAAGTAAAGACAGTGCCACCACCTTTACTGTCCTCCTTAGTAAAAAAGAGAAAATTAACATTTGGTGGGGAACCCTCCTTGACAGCATTTATGCTCAGCCATGTTTCAGGTAAAAACAATACATTTTATAAACTGAAGAATAATCATTGGCAATAAACAAGAAAACGGCTGCATTCACAGTGGGAGCCATCATGCTACAGTATGTCACCACCTTCACCTTCTAAGGGACGTAGGCCAGGAGGAAATATCGCCGTCTCCTGCACTGAGGTTAGAAAGTTGGAAGAGATCAAGAGTGTAGGAGCCATAACTCACTATATCCAGCAGGAGCCATGTGACTAAAGCACCACAGTGCACTGTTCTTGCTTGTCTGATCTAACACCTCAGGCTGTGGGCTTTGTTATTTCCTTCTGCCTGGACCTGTTGATTGGCTCCCCACAGGCTTCGATCACACAAAGACTTTAAACCCTCAATCAAGTGACCACAGTTTTTTTTCCTTTTTTTTTTTTATTGAAATTTTTTGTTCTGGCAAAAGAAAAGCGGCCTTAGTGCAGGCATGTCAGGTGATCATGTACTTTGCGAGTGCTTCTCCCACTCTAGACTTTTTTTGACACAGAACTTTACTAGTGATGTTGGAGATCCAATACATATTGACTGTTCATTTATTTTTTTTCTTTCATCAACCCTTGTGCTATCCTATGACCCCCCCCCCCACCCTTGCATTGACGTGTTCTCCCTACCATGACAAAAGGTGGATAAAGGTTTGAAAGATTTCATGTAATCCATGGACACCAGTGAAGATCACAAATCATTGAAGAAAAAAGGTTCAGCGCACTGTCTAGGGGGTCTAGATGACCCAACCCTCAAAGTTAAACTGCCTAGGATAGCACAAGGGTTACACTCTATTGAATTCTGATTGTTGGAAGATTGGTCATTTAAGTAAAAAAGATATATGCACATAAAAGAAAAACACATTATATAAATTTGCTTCTTCCACTTCTTTTCTAGCAACAAATCAAACTCTACTCGACTTTGATAGTCATCATATTGAATGAATGTGAGTTTTGTAAACTGTGTGCATAACTGCCAAAATGTCTATATAATTATGAGAATGTACACTGTCTTGAAGATAGCATGACCTTGTTTTTTATCTTTATTCATTTTTCTTTTTTTCTTACAAATGTAGAGGCGGAGCAAGAGCATTTTATAGGAGGGGCGGAAGGGGGGGGGCAGAAGACTTTAGAAGGGTGGCAAATGAGAACAGCAGAGTGGATGGACATTTTATCATTGAAGCAAATAATTTGAAGGCTTCCAATCTTCATTTAAAAACATGAATTGATGAATTCTTAACATTTGTCAATAATGACTGAAAAATTGAGGGGTAAGCAAAGGGGCAAAGCTTCTAGCTATAGGGGCAGCTGCTCGCCTGTAGCTCCAGCCCTGAACAAATGTATTACTTAATATCCCAAATAGATTTGATATATCTGTGTTTGGAATTTTTGTTTTGTTTTATTTAATTGTTTTTTAACGCTTGAAATAAACCAAAAAATCAAATCAATAATTAGTCTAAAAAGAGCATAAAACCATATACACACACACAGGTGTGTGTGTGTGTATACATATAGTGACAATGGGCGGATTAGTTGATAACCAAAATAATCTTAAAATTTAACTAAGGTCAGCACTGTCTTTCGGCAGAGTGACATGGCCATGTTTCCTTTAAAATAATAAGCATTCATTACGACTCATTAGCTTAGCAATATCTGTTAAAAGCCACCTGATGGGATCTTCCATAGTGCACTAAATCCCCTGATGCTCCTCATGATGCAGCCCATTTGTTACCCATGAGCCCGAGAGGTGCACCCTGCTTTGCTCCCTCAAGCCGAGCTCAGGCAAAATGCTCTGTCTGACATGAGGCCTTCATGGATGCTCATAGGGATGTCAGGAAAATTGCATCTGCCTGTCTTTTCATTAGCACTCCATCAACTTGGAATGAAAGCACATAAACTCAGAAAGAAATAGCGCCTGAAACAAGTGTTTAAAATGATGGCTGCTCTCATACGCTTTACTCGAGCGTACCCAAGGGTAAAATTAGACATGGGGAAAATGACCTTAAAGTACTGCCTGGCTTTAAGGCAGCATAGCAGGGGTGCACCAGTAAAACGGTGGGGGTAAGGGGGTGTAACTTTGAAGGATTTCAGATGTGTAAAAGCTGCCAAAATAAGTTTTTCCTCCATAGCAGGACTCAAATTACAGTATCACATCTAGGCCATCATAGTGTCCTTGCTGTTTTGTTTACAAGGACAGCAGTTAATGTTTCAGTCATTCAGTCGTAAATCTTTTGCTTTTAGCGGAGGTTGTTGAAGAAGAGATGCAGACTGGAAAATTGTAAACAAAGCAGAAAAGATGATACTAAGTGTGACCTTCATACACAAATGTTAGTGTAACAGAAGAAACACTGGCCAAACTAAAAGGCCAATGAACTAGTCAAAGATGTGGCTGCTGACATCCCTTTGGCTCCAGCTGTTTTTTTGCTGAATGGTTTATTTGATAGTATCCTGCTCTCAGGATCCTTGAGTATAAACACATGAGCTCACCAGGCAAAGATATTAAGAAACATGTCATTTAAAAGCCTCACATGCTTCTTGCCTGATTTCTTTTTTGTCACTCGAGAAAAGAAATGTGATCCCAGATTCCACCCTGTCATGCGGGATTTAAATAAATCATTTTCTTCAAAGACTTCTTCTTTTTTTTCTTTTTCCTCATTTGTCTCCACTGAGAGGGTTCATTTGTTTGGTAATTTGTAGCAGGGTGAGATACGTGATAGAGGCCATGGATAAAGGAAGTGACTGAGCAGAGGGGGGCAGGCAGATGTCTGGACCACAGATTGCTTCAGATTTGTGCCATACTTGTTCAGAGGTAATGAAGCAACAAGGCCTACCCAGAAAGTAATGAATGGCTTTTATCTTTCATCATGGATGTACTACTAGCAAGAAATGGACATTTTTAGAAAATAATGATGCTTTAAAAAAAAAGGATCACTGTGGTGTTGTGAGTTTGTGTTTTAGCCAATCTTTAGTTTCAATTATTACATCTTTTCCAAACCTGGTTATTAGTTGATAAACATGAGCGATGCATCGAGAATAGATGAGGGTTTAAGGCCAGTGGCTGTGGGTTGCTTCCACATCAGCGAGGCTTAGATGGCTTGCTCAAACACATTACTGCTATTCATCCAGATTAGTGTTATACCATCGTTACGTTTCACATATCCAGCCATAATCATAAGCTGTCAGAGCTGTCATATAGAAGGGGATCAGTCGAGAGGCCGGTCAGTATATCAGCTACAGCGGAGCCAAAACATCTACTTAATCCCTCCTCCCTCTTTAATTATCTAAGTGTCCTCGAGAAGCGATGCAAACCATCCTGTACTTGAGACATATTGGCAGCACGCCTCATAGTAGCAAGCTTTTGTGAGTCTCAAGTGTCTGCCGTTTGCCGACGATGAGCCAAGAGCTGAGCGAGCACAAAATGGAGGGAGTATCTTTAAAAAGGTGTTTGATTTAGCCCACTAAAAGGTATTGTGCAGTTTAAGCCCTTGCCCAGAGGGATTTCCTCTAAAGAAGGCAAGATTAAAGAATCTAACTTAAGGACCAGACCTTTCAAGTCCAGAGATTTTCTCTTGATTAAATTCCTTAGGTTCCAGGTACACTGGCACACAGTGATTGCAACATATATTTAATTATTTATGGTAATGTGAGTCAGGAATAGAAATAGCTAAATATTTAGGGTTTAGTCACAACTGCCCTCACGGGTAGATACAGGCTGTCTGTGGGCAAAAAAAGGGAAAACCTGCATAGGGCAGATAGGTGACCTCGGTCTGTGAGCTCGTAAGGCTAAGTGTTAATGCACATTTTTTTCTTTGTGTGTCAAATGAGAAAATTAGACAATCGTAGCATAATTTGTGTGAGCATCTTACGAGCACTTGTGTGTTACGCGCACACCCCGTGCGCGCAGCATTACACACAGTTGTAAGAGGCCAATGTGAGCACCTTACTAACAACTGGAGTGCAGTATAAAGGGCGGTGTGCGACAGCATCCCCTGCAAGTGCATGTCATTTATATTATCCCTAAAAATATTTCACCATACACTTACTGCATGCACAACAATGGTACGTTCTATTTTCATGTTGTGCTTTGAGGTGACTGTACAAAGCTCACGAGAACTGCGTTCCCAAAACAACTCCCCGTACGGGTCAACCCCCCATATTGTTGCAGGATGATATGATAAAAGGGGAAATTAAAATTGAACAGGTATTGATTTAAATCTTTGACTAACATTTAGTCAGATACTTCAAAGTAGCTCTACATAGAATGCAGAGACTTGCATGTGACATCAGACAAAAAATGTCAGCGACAAAGACTCCCACTCATGATTTTGAGAATATAAGAACTGCCCTACAATAAGGCCAATGCACAACTTGCCAGAACATAATTATCAACTTTATGTATGACACATTCTCTGTTTTCCAGCCTTTTCCAGAACAAACCACATTGATGGATGACTGTAAAGGGTTTCTATTCTTTTTGCAATGCCTTCTCCGTCAGATGTTTTCATACCAGGTGACTTCCTGGGAAGGAACACACTGGGGTGGGGTATGCATTTTGCGGGTCAGCGTCCTTTCCCACTTTGACACTTTGACGTGCACTCTGGGATTTGGTGATGAGCCAGCAACGTCCATTTGAAAGACAACCACTCCACTTCCTGAGCTGCAGCTGCTCACTGGGCTGCTTTACTTTACTTGGTTAAGCAAAGTCTTTCATGCCCTACTTAGGACTCATAAACAGACACATTGTGTTAGCATCAATGTCACCGCACCAAAAAGATGAGTGGTAGGAAAAAAAAGAATAAATGAAAAATATAAAGTGTGGTGGGATCAGTAAAGAGAAAGACTGACAGTAAGTGTGAAATCCTGTTTTCTCTCAGAACACTCTTCGTTAAAATAAGACTTGGATAGCTTAATCCTCTGAGAAGAAGTGTAGGAAAAACCAAAATAGAACAATTTCCTAAAAATGAAGTAAAATTTGAACACAAACAAAAGAAACGTGTGGTGCTCCGCTGTGATGAGTGCCATGTGCATATATCTCATTTAAACAGCTTTTATTGAATTAATTCACCTCTGCTGACAGTGTGAGTAAGCATGTTCACGGCATGTTCATAAATAAAATGGTTAAGTTCAAGTTCCAGCTGGGTATCATTAAATAACCTATTAAATTTGAGCAATGACCTCCTTAAATTATATATATATTCTTTATATTCCTTTTCAATGTTTCATTAATTTAACCACAACTTTTAAAACAATGATTTACTTAATCATTTTGTCCTCTTGGTTGGGTTCATTCCAGTCATTGCCATAAGATTAAATTGAGTATTTGCCTTATTGCTGTTTGATTCACTGGTTTATTCAGTGTTTTGTTTCCACCGCCATAAATTAAATCTATTAAAACAAATGTCAAACACATTAGTAGCTCTTAATGTCACAGTAGAATGCTTAAGGATAGAAAATGATGAGAGAGCAGAGGGAGCGGAGGAAACTGAGGATAATTAACCTTAACCTGCCTTTGAGCAATTCACACAACAGGGTGAGTGAACCTGAGATGAAAGCATTAGTAAGTAATATGGGAATGCAGAAGTTAACCTTTACTTACTGTCTTGGTAAAACTGTTAGTTTGTGTCTCAGAAAATCTTAAGTGCTCAGAAAAACTGATCATGTAGACAACAGTGAGGGACCGTCCTGACCTGCAAAGCCTTTTATACTTTTGATATATATATATATATATATGTACGTGACATCCACTTGTTTCAGCTGATGTGATGCACACTGAATTAATGAGAATGTATTAAAAAAAAGTGGAAGCGCATAAAGGAGACGTATAAAACCGGTGCATGCTAATCTATATTAGATTACAGGGTTCTACTTCTTCGAATTCAGTGTGAAATAAGTAAAAATACAAGAGAGGCGATGATTTGACAGTCATAGGATCAGAGCAGAAACCTTAGGCTGCGGAATGTTCCACTGCTTCACTATGAAGTATGTTCACAAGTATTTGCAACACAACTATTTATTCCTTCATGACAGTTTTTCCTTCTTGTAACATAATAATGTTTTTGTGATTTGCAATGATGCAGTGCAGAGAATCATTTAAAAATAATGGAATTTCTTATACAACAATCTGTATCTTTGTTCTGTTTAGTCTAATGTTCAATGCTTTTTGGGGCATGATGCTAATTCAACCCAAGGATTTAAAAGTGAGTTTCTCAGTCAACTAAATTCTGCTCACTGGAATATTTAAAGTACAGTTTAAATACTGACTGGCTGCTCAGGTTGTGTTTAGCTTAGCTTCAGTGTCGACATTCTTTTGACTACCGTACTCTTCAACCGTGTGCGCAATTTACGTAATCCCAGCAGATTCTGAATCAGGAAAATGCAGTTTTGTGTTCATACGCAACATTTTACCTTATTAACGTGTTGCATATCGGTGCACAGCTAATAAGAACTGCTTTTCTCTGTGTTGGAATCAGCTGACATGTTGATTGCATGAACTGTATGAGTAACATTAGAGAGAAAGAATGAATCACGGAGACCCTAGAATATTTTTGACCAGCTCAATTTTTCCAGAAATATACAATAAAACAAAACAAAATATTTTACTTAACAACATTTTATGACCTATGATTGCTATTTTTTATTGCATTTTGAAAAAAATTGTGAAATGTTTATGACATTTTACTTAAACAGGATTTCAAAACGTGTGATGCTACATACAGCTTGCTTAGACATGTAAACATACTTACAGATTAAGACTGTAAGCAAGGTTGCCGCTTCAAGATCTTTAGTATGCACCATGGTAAATGGTGCACACTTTTATGGCAGTATTCCACCTTGCTTTAGAGCCAAATGTGCTTTACAGTTACTGTTCCATTCCCTTAGATAAACACACATTAGCTCCACTGACTAACCCTGGCCCCAACCTTCAACTATCAGGAGCAATGTGGGGTTGAGTGTCTTGCCCAAGGACACTTCAACACACGGGGAGGCAAGGTTAAAATTGAACCTGCGGTCCTCCAATCAGAGGTCGACCAGCTACCTTAACACTACAGCCAACAAAAGCATTCAAATATTTTTTTTTTTTTTTTGTTAAATCAACTAGCTTACTGTGTAAGAAAATACATTTGTGTTAAGAGGTTATACATTTATTGCCTCTACTAAATGCAAAGATGATATATTACTGAAAACAAGTAAAATATAAAAAAAAAACATGAAAGTGACACATTTGAAGCAAAGTTTAGAGGTCAAGAACGTACTTTAAAAAATAAATAAAAGGAAAACCAGCTTTTTAATGTATAAAAATAATTGATATTCTTCTCTTCCAATCAAGGGGTACCTTTCATCAAAAGTGCTGACTTGTTTGACTTGTATGGAGAACGGCATCAATGGTAAGATGATGTAAAACAAAGCCATTTCCAGGTTATAACCATGTAACCTTGGAAATGGATCAGGATGCAGGAGCTGCCCCCATCAACAGCATGCATGACGCTAATACAATGAAGCAGCTAAGTAAGAGACATCCGTTCATCCTGACCTCGTGGAGCTCAGCAGCAACCCATTCCATTAACTTTTACCATGGAAGCTGAGGTTAGTGCTGGAAAATTGGTGCCGGTCATGATCTTGCTTCTCCTTTCCCAGACCCGTTTTCACACTCCTACATCTAAATTTATATATTTTTTTCAGTTGAATGTTTGTGAACTACTTTTTTTTCATGAAGTCTAGTCTTTCAATGGCAGAATAAATATAGAGTACATAAAGAACCCCAAAACTTTTGTGAAGTCTATTTGTCTGTTTCTGCTCATGTTCCTCACTTAAAAAAATCAAATAGTTTTTCATCATAGTTTTTTCTCATCTTTTAGTTGAACTATTTTGCTTTAACTAGTTTAACACATTTTAGGGACCTTTTGGTCTGTTTCTTTCCTGCATGGATGAAATTCAGCTGTCAAGGCTTGGCTACCAACATTTAGAACACACTTCTAAACCATCTCACCAATACAAATAAGATGTTTTGCAGCATTGTGAGCCTGTGTATTCCACCGTGGTTTCCTGAACTGGAGGAGAGGATTCAATTTGGCACAGCGATCTAATCTGAGTCCTGAAGGACGATAAGCTCTGCCGGTGCAGCTGGTTTTCAATGCTTTCCGGAAGTAAGGGTAATAAAGCTTGGCAATAAGTAAGTTTTCCAATTCGTGTCGTACAGTGGCTGATAGGAAACGCCAGGGGGCAAGACTCCAATGAGAAACAGAACGATCTGGAGTTGGCCTTGGATCACAGATCGTTACCATAACAGTCTGTTTCAGAGCTCACCTCTTCAGATATTGAATACATAAACATGTGTAAGTGCAAGGTTAATTTGGGCAGAGATGTTGAGAATGCGCTCCTCCTAAGAAAAGGTGTTGGCTCAGTGGTAATGTAAGTGAGCAGAGCTTTATGGGTGACATTGTATCTAGTCCTTTCTGCACAGCAGCCTTGTCTGGTTGAGTGCTTAGCAGAGCGTGTGAATCATTCTGAATGTGTATATTAAACAGGATATATTGTTAGACAGCTGCCGCCCTGGGAGCCTGCAGCTCTGGTGTCAGGTGGTGGTGGGATAACAGTGCACTGGGAGGGTATATCCCAAAGCATCCCATAGTTTTGCATCTGATGCCCTTGTGGAAGGTTTTTCTAATGTCAACTACCAATGCAAATCCATCATCAAATTATGGTTTTCCTACATTAACATGAAAAGAAGGCCTTTCATCATGCTGTCTATAGTTCCTGAATGTGTAGCATTGAAGCTAGATCTAAACCATTTCTAAAACTAAAAACTGATGAAAAAGAGTGTTCTTTCTAGTAGAAGGCCAGAGGAACAGGAAGCTGTTAGTCATTGCTGCGGGGTAGACATTAATTTAGTGGTTTAATACCACATGATAATCAATAACACATTCAGACAAGGTGGAGTCTTGAGTTTGGACTTAATTGTTCTGTCTGCATCTCATCAATTTAGAATACATCTGAGAACCTCTCGCTTAATAGGCGGATACTATAGTTGACTTAATAGGCAGCCATGGGTGGGATAAGAAGCGATTCATCTATTGGTGGTTTCTCAGAGTTGTGCACATTAAAAGCAGAGGCTGTATTTCTCAAATGTTTTGGAGGAAACAATAATTTGCATTGTTTTCCATTTTTATTGTCATATATTATTTTGATTGTAAACAACCGGAGCCTCAAGGTTTTTCTTTAAGAGGATAAAATCCAACATTTATCTCAATTATACTCTTCTAGAGAATTTATGTGAAGCTGTTGCAAACTAGACAGGAAACAGCTGAACATATCAGTTCCTGTTGTAGGACTTCAATAATACTCAAATCCAAATCACTTGTCATGGGGGTCACAGAAAATGTACGTGTCTATAAGTTAATGAAGACAAACACACTTGAAAAGCAGTAAAATATTAAAACGATCTAATACAAAGATTCTACCTAATTTAGTGCATACAAAACACCAAAAGACCCACACTGACTATCTTTTGGTCTATTTTAAAAGCGTTCCAAGTGGTCTTTTTTTATTTATGGTGAGGTCATTTTTAGCCAAAATGAAGAAGATCTGTGTCACTTTTTAGGACATAGTTTCTGCAAAGTAGCAAGAGTTCATTAGAAATTCGCCTATGAGTTGTGGTAGGACCATTTGTACCCCTCTTCTCATTCCCATTGCTAAGAGATATCTGTTTACATGCTCTTCTGCTGGTTTAACACCCCTAACCTGACAAAAAACAAAGACTGCATCTAATAGTGGATTCATTCGAATAGAGCTTGTGGCCGCCCAGAGTTTTTTTATTTTCTACATCACAAATCATCTCTTTTTTCAAACAGCATCTTTGTATCTGCTCCTGATTCAAAAATATTTGAATAAAGAAAAAACTCAGACATGCAACTTTGAACTTAAATCTTTATATATGTCCTCAATCATCAGAAACTAAGTCGCAAGAACATGTTAAAAAACAAAAACGTGATTTTCCTCAGAACGGGTCAGTGGGAAGCATAGGGCTTCATGCAAAAATCTCACTTCAGAGTGGACTAAAGTCTGGTGGGTGTGGAAGCTAGACAGTCGTTATCATCACGATTATGAGTCTTTTCAGCAATTGAACAGAAATAAAATAACAAACAGCCGTCTAGACGTAGGATCTTGATTCACTCATGCAAAATACACAACTACTAACTAATGTGGCTCCCTTTAATTGCAACTTTAAAGTGCTCATTTTCAAACTATTCATCAGCCTGCAGTCTCTTGGTTAGGATGAATGATGTGACCTGAAGACACACATGTAGAGAGAAGTAGAATAAAAAAGAGATGACTAACCTAACCCACCTGAGCTCGGCTCACAGGGATCGATGTCCTCATCATCACTTGGGCACTCAGCTGAAGCCACCAGAAAGTCGTCAGTTGTCTGCAGAGAAAGAGAAGCACAGTGGAACATTAAATCAATGGGAAAAAAATAGTCTCTCAAAACTTCCAATAGTGGCATTTCCAGAGGGCTGGGTTAAGGAGATTGAGGCAGATGGCATAAAAATCACGACGGCTACACTGTCTGGCTGCTGGATTCATCTGTCAACACGGCCACACGCTGCCTGGCACAGTAACAGCTGCTGCACTGCTTTCCAGGCAAAGACATCTTTACAGAAATGAGATCTGATTGAGAAACAGTGGAGGCTGAAGTTCACGGCACAATTGCCAACTCACATGCTCAATTTGTGCTCCCGTATGTTGTCTTGCAAAATCCTTGAAGGGACTGTTAAGAGCCATCATGAAACAGTGCTGACATTTTGAAGACAACTAACCATAAAAACAGGGGGAAAATGGTACCACACAGTAGAATCTTTCTTTCATGTTTTTATTCTTTCCTATAAAAGAAATATTTGTTTTGCAAAAGGAGAAATCAAAGTGAACAAATATCACTGTTGTGTTGCCAAACCCCCTTAAAAGCACATCTGTTTCCCACCTTTTTCAAGGCATTTCCTCACCTGTCAAGCAGAATACATTTCCCAACTTTTGAAAATGGAAAAGGGCAAACAAAACCCTAAAAAAAGCAACTGTAAAACATTACACCGCACTGTTCTGTTATAGTCTTGCCTCAGGGCTTTTGATCAGCTCTGCGTTAAAGGTCATTTCATTTAAGCTTGGCAGCCTCTTCAGGGCCAGGTTAGAATTTTTTTTACCGTCTTTTGCTAGGCAGAGCAAGCTGCTTCTATTAATGTACAACATCTGCCCAACGTTTTTTTTTTTTTTTTAATTTAACCCGCAAAAGGGTACTTGATGATACTTCCAGTTCATATTCATTCTTGTGCGTGTGGTGAGTGATATAATTTACAGGAAAAAGGGTATGGCATGCACCAGAGCAAGAAATGAGGATGCTGTTATTGAATTTGTCCTTTTGCTTCAATAATGTTGCATCAAAACATCTTTAAGTTAAGTTAGCATAGACTGATCTTTGGGAAATTAAAGATGATGTCATTTAGTTGAACATTCATTTGGCTGGAGCTAATGCAATTTGATTTTTACTGTAACATCATTTGGACATTATAAACATGGGCCAAAATACACTTTACATAATAGACCTGGAAATGATAGATCAAACCTATTAAGTTTGCTGTGGTGCAGGGCTGTTTTTGTTGCATCTATGAAGCGAGAGGCCCAGGGAAGCCATCCAAATGTAAATTTAATTTGCCGTGCATGAGGCTGATATACAGTGTCGGCCATCCAGATGGCAAAACTGCCGGATCCTGGAGTGCCACATCCATCACTTCTGCCTTGTGATTTGTTTTTCCTGGCAGGAGATCTTGACACTCTCCACTCCCTGGCAGAGGTAAGGGAATCAAGGAATCAATACCACTTCTCTCATTGTCCCACCTTACCACTTTTATTCCCTTTCTCCCATCCCTGCTCTCCTTATCTTAAACTCTATCTTTCAAATGTATTTGTGAGTTTGGACGAGGGAGGAGTGTTGTGTGGGTGTTCTAGATGGAGGTTTGTTTTCAATAGGATAAAATAAGCAGAGGTGTTCATATTTGCTTCTATCTTTATACAGGTTTACATTTGTTCTATCACGTTTTATAAATAAAGGCACAAAAAATAAAGCTTTTGTATGTATAAAAAAATCTGTTTATTTAAGAACTAATTCTGTAAAAAAAAAAAACTTTCTCTTTATGTTTAGCCATATATCTATAAATAAATTATTGTGTGGAAAGAGGAAATATTCCAAATAAACATAAGTAATTCTTATGTCCACCATCCTGAATCTTGTAGGATTTGAGGTGGTTGTGACCTGCTGGAAAACTAATAACATTATCAATTCATGGTGTCCTCGCCAAGAGCTTGGCTTGTTCTTTATCCATGACAATTTAATGTGGGCCATGTGCGGGGCTTACTATGCGATTTAGCCACACTGATGAAAAGGGACGGCTGGCTTGGCCTGAGATCCCAAAAAAAAGAGTGAAATCTTTGCAATCCTTTTATTTTTAAAGGGAAATCACAAAAAAAAAACACCAGGTACCTATTTGATCATCTTGACACTGTGGTGGTTCTGGCGATAACATTACTAGAGGAGTCCTTATCTAAACGGATTTAGGAAAGACTGTGAAAGAAAGGGAGCTTTCTGATGTGAACAGTCAGAAAAGATGCCCCAATAAACACAATCCACCTGTAGTTCCCTCTATAAAGCCACTTAAAGCAAAGACTCTGGGTCTGAAAAGCATCATTAATCTAGCTGTACTACAGCACTATAGCACAGCTCATTTATCTGCCTCTGTTCTGTGCAGCAGAGAGTTGACGCCTTTGAGAAATTTCAGTGGTAAAACCAAAAGAAAAAAAAAAAGCCAAAAGGCTTGAAGCTGATGCTTCTTTAAATTCGGCGGGGTTCTCCATTTGTTGGTTTTATTTAAAAAGAAACAAATTAAAGTCAATGTAGGTAAATGTATTAGAGCAATGAAGGTATTGACTGACCTTGGCTCACACTGATTGAACCATCAAAGAGGATGTGAACCAGGAATTTCCAGCCTGACTCAGCCGAAGGGAGGCTGATGCCTTCTTTAGTACTCTCATGCTGGTTTTCGATCTCTGAGGATTGATAATGGTTCTCTATAATGAGATATCACGGCAGAACCACGCTGAGCACTCGCTACGGCTTAGTCAGCGGTCTCATTCGGCTGGATCCCCGGTTATCTACAACTCAACAAGCATTCATCTGCTCCCAACCAATACTCTGCCACCTTCCCATGTCCATTGCTAGCCGTAATAGCTACTATACGGAGGTGACAGCTTTACAATGCACTACATTTGTCCCTGAATGTATATGTTCTTCTCTTAATGCTGGACTGTGGGCACAGAAGCAGGAAGGAGCCTCTGTAGTTGGGGGGATGCTGTGTTGCTGCCCCTGTGCTCAGGAGCAAGAGACACCTTCCCTGTGATAACCTGTCTGCACGTCTCCACGGAGAGCCGTTCAGCCTCACATTGTTTTCTCTCTGGTCTAATTTGATGAATGCTCTCTGGCACACAGCACGTCTCTTTGGAGACGGGCTGAAAGTCAGGAGGACACTGAAGGCATCTGAAAGGTTTATCTGAAGCATGCCTCTGCTGTCCTGGTAATGTATTCCACTGAGAACGCTTTTCCTTTTCTCCTGCTTTTGTGTATTTTTTCACTTCGGGAGGCCGTCTCTCCACCCCAATATAAGCACTTATTTGAATAAAATATCTTCCTGCTTACACAGCTAACCAGGAGCAGTAAAGATAAAAACCTACCATACTTTTGCATGTTTGGGAAATCCTTTTTTGAACACTAAATTTTCTGAATGAAAATAACTCATTTCTATTTTATTTTAGGGTTGTTTGTTAAATTTCTTGCACATCTTGCATTTCAGAAAAAATCTGTTATTTGAAATGAAAAAAAAATATGTATAAAAGTACATTGAATTGATAAATCATGAATAAACACATGATCTTTTTATTATTGTATTATTATTATTGTACCTTACAATGCCATGAGGATACCAAATAGAGACAAAAAAGATAAAATAAAAGGAAAAAATTGAAATTGGGAAAACACAACATAAATTAAAAATGGCATAAAATGACAAAAGGCAAAAAAGACACGAAAGGCAGATGAGAAAATAAATATAATTAGTATTAAAAAACAAACAAACAATATGCCACCAGTGTTAAATGTCTTTCTAGAAGGTAAGGAAAATGTTTTTTTTCCTCTCCTCCTGAACAAGAGGAAAAATAAAAGTCCAATTAAAATGTTTTTAAATCCATTAAAAGCTACAATTCCCAAAGCCCTACCCCTTTACATTTGGGTATCATTGAAAAGCCCCTCTGTAGTTACCAAAAGGAGTTAATTCAGTAATATGTAGTGGTTGGAAGAGATTCAGATTTTGAAATGTCCTCTTTAGAGGACATATTTGCATTGCTAGTGGTCAGGAGGATATACTGTTATATATAAATTTTAAAACCGTTAAAAACCTTCCAAACTACTACTACTACTACTACTACTTAACTTAATCGATTGGTAAATTTATATTCCCACAGGTGTAAATCGTATTAACTAATACCATTTTAAAATAATAAAAAAAAGAACTAAATCCATTATATTGATAATGAAAGTTACCATTTGGATTGAGTTATGGTAGGTTTATTTTACTTTACCAAAAAACCACTAAGTGCATCACAGCAGAAAATGATCAAGCCGTCACTCACTACAGTCCAATGTGTGGAGACATTGCATTCTGCAAAGACATGTGACCATACAGTTGTTAGAATACTCTATTTGTATTATTTTGATGAGAAAAAACAGCAGTGGGATGAAATTTAAGAGACTAAAATGTGAACGGATTAGCCATAAATATTGTTTACTTGTTTGTACACATTTTTAAATAACTCTTGATTACCGTGCAAGAAATACAAGGAATCTGGAAAACTTCACCTGCACAGTTCAGTATCCAGGTATATGTCTGAGTCACACTGGTGGAAATTTTGGCTAAAGATGTCCTGGATCCATTTTAGGACGAAATGAACCAATATCGACTATGAATCGTCAGCCACAAGTTATGATATGAATCTAATTGCTGTTAAAATGAATTGCTACACCCCAAATAATTTGCCAATATGTAAATATTTCAGTTAGTTTGGGATCTTTAAAAATCTTCACCAATGTCAACTGGATTAAACACAAATGTCATTGTATTTTAAGTAGTTTCCAAACTACATCTGTACTTTACTTACTCACGCACATCAACACTTAGGTGTAAGCTAACACTAGAGCTAACAAACTGCACTCCTATTTTTGCCCACACACAAACTGCCATTAACCCCAAAAAGCAGAGGGATCAGTTTGTTCCTGCTCAGAAGATGTGCCATTATTTCTCATGCTGACACCTATTTGCACTGATAGCAGCCGGCGAGGGCCCATATCTGACCAGAGTTGCAGTGTGCACAACAGACTAATTGGGAGGAGTTTGTTGTCCTAAGCCTCAGTGTTGCAACAACACATCATTAGTAAGCGAGCGAGAGAGGCAGAGTGAGGCAGTGAATTTGGGTTCACAGTTAAACATGGGATGAAAAATGCCTGCCTCTTTCACACACAGGAACAAAGTTAAAGGCACTGTTTTACAAAACCACCGTCTATAATTACCAAACGCTGGCTGACACCACCCATACATGCTCAAAGTCTCCAGCTACGGCAGCAAGTACACTGCAGCAGCTCTCATCCAAAAGGCTCATGACATCCAAGTATCTAACTTAGCACCCTGGAACTAGGTCGATGCTGATGAATAATTTAGTCCCAGATGCTCAATAAATTCCAACTGAATAATGAAGGCGTGTGGGCCTCTTAGACTGAGTTCAGCTCAGAGTATTGCCTGGCCTTCGCCCACACTCTTCATACTGCTGGCCTGCCAAGCTGTCAGCACAGTGTGGATACAGACACAGGCTCGTAAAGCTGTAAAACAATAAGATGCCACAACCGGTTTCAGCACCACAGTGAGGTGGACATCCAGCATGGAGGCATTTGTAGAAGCACATCATGTTTAACCCATGACATTATTATTTTGTTGAATTCTGCTGTTGGTTGCTGCTGACATGAAACTGAGTTTTTTTTTCTCATTATTTGATCACTGATTTAGAAGACTCAAGATATAAGCAAAGTGTACCAATAGTGAACAAAGGTCTGTATCAGAAATGTCAATAAGACACGTTTTCTCAAACTAAGATTATTTTGCTATTGATAAAAAAAATAACAAAAAATTGCAAGGCAGAAAATAAGACATTTTTTGAAAACATGACTCTTTTAACTTTGTTAAGATTCAGCTTTTGCAGTGAAATGACTTTCACTGACCAGGATTTTTAGACAGTTTTATTCATTCTGATTGTTTTACTTCCTATCGGGATCATGCTAAAACTGGGAAAGTGGATTAAAAAGCATGAGGCCCAATTATTATATATTATATGGCTGTATCAAAGTGTACCACTGAACTGCAATGAGAGAACAATGCAGAACTCTGGCATTGCCATCAAAAATCAACCCTTCTAAAAGTTTTTAGACAAGGCGTTTCTTTTGGCTAGACAAGTTATGCTCTGGAGAACAAAACACAGTAAAATTCTCTTTTTTTCTCCCTAGTAAATGATTGTTCTGATGCTACAGAGATGCTACAAACTGCATTAGAGGATTATAGCACCTTGAGCTCTTTTTTTACATGAAAGGTGCTATATAAATAAAATTAATTTGAATTTGATTATTTTTTCTGAAAAAGATGTGTAACATTTCTTGCCATTTAATGGGCCATGCACAAGTGTCTTGCACAAATCTAATGTAAAAGCGATAAAACGACCACACTGAATGCTTGTATTTGAGGTTTTTCTTAAATCAAACTAATTCAATTCCTGCATCCAAATCTTTTCACAGTGGTAACGACTAAAGATGCATAATAAAGCACAACCGCAACGTCATAGGAGTGTGTTCTATGGCCCACCAGAGGATTCCTTTATTAAAAGGGACATTCTTGCATTGTAAATATTCATGAGTTATGACTTTATGAGCATATGCGGCCCTTGTGACATAATGGACAGGTGTTTGTACTTTATGGTTATATGACATAGTCTTTCTTGGGAGAAAAGGCTTTGCTATATTTAAAATGAAGCAGCTGTGGCAGAGTTGACCTCAGGCTGAATATCACAGTGTCATTTAAAAAAAAAAAAGTGCTCTGAGGCTCTCTATCTCCTCCCCTGGTACCAGTATGTTTCTTTCTTGCAATACATCTTTCTGAGGGCTTACGTCGCTGCACCCCAGACGGTCTAACAAGGAGCTGTTGGGCTGCTTCCTACCTGGTAAACTAACAGCAGATGTCGTGGAGGCAAAGTTTCTGCAGGAAATGTGCATTCCCCTAGCATGTAGAAGGAACAGGAAATAAAGATCTATAAAGCTTTTTGGAAAAAAGACCAGTGGATGCATAACTGTAAAGTTTGAAGGGTTGCTTTCAGAATAACCTCTAATTTTCTCGCTGTTGAAAAGACTAAGAGGAATAAAAAGGATTTTGCTTGTGCAACAACTAACTTTTTTTTTCTAACTTGTAAAATGCATTTGAAGGAGTACTGTGGAAAATGATGCAGATTTGAGGTAATTGCACAGCGAAATAACTGCACAATACACTATGTTCAGTGAAGACTTTTCTCTGAGAGCTTGGACGGCGTAGGAGGAAGGATCAAGTCCATTTCCCAGTCAGCGCCTGCGTCACACTGTCAATCTGTCCATAACTTAGTCAGAGTGAGCCATGTGGATGTGCTGCCTAATGCATCCACCCAGACAACCCAAGCCATTCTGCTCAGCGTATGATGAGCAGCAGATATTTTGATTTCAGATTTAGCCCAGAGCTAATTATTTATTACTGGGGATGTATAAATAATGTGCACACAATATGGAAGAGTGCTTGTGTTCCCCCCACAGTGCACAGTGAGTGCTGTGACATGGCTTTGGTGCTTCTAGCACATTGCACAAGACAAGGGTGAATGAATTTTGTTAGCTACATGCTCTAAATGTTAAAAATCAGAGCATGATATTCATAATGCACTATCTGCTTGCATCTACCGCCTACGCCCCCCCCCTCCCCTCTCACTCTCTCTCCCTCCCCTTCCTTCTCGCTCCTGCAAGCGAAGATACACAACCCCATAGATGCTTGTAGCATGTTCGGCTTGGTCTCTCCCTTATCCATGCATTTCCACTTTTATGATAAACAAAATCTGCTAGCATCTGCTGAATTAAAAAGGCACAACAAATACCACAGAAAGGACTATAATCATAAATGCTTACTAGCCTAATGCAGACAAAATATTTGTCATTCTGAAGAAAAAGTATGGCTCAATCCACAAAGACAGTGTCATTCTTTATGCTTACGTTCCTTTCTCTGCAACTCTAACTAAAAATATACAAAACCCGAGCATGTGCTGTGAACAAAAAGGGAAGAGAGAAAAACATGTGAAGCCTGGCCACAAATCACTGTCTTCCTGACTTTACTTGCATCTTGGCATGTAGTCCCAGCCCTTCATGAGGTGACAGGTACAAATTTGTCATCCTAACACAGATGCCATCATTGCTGAGATGCATGTATGCAGGCCTTATTCCCAGGTGTAAACATGACATGAGCAAGGAGGGAGGGCAGCGTTGCCCTACAACCACAGACCAGGTCGAACGTAACTCAAACAGAACATCATCACACTCAGATTTTTGTCCTTCACTTCACTTTTAACTATGATTATGCTGTTTCTAGGCAATAATAAAAAAATAAAAAACAGACATAGTTTCAGCAGAGCAGCTTTAGTTCACCGGAAATTCCCCTTTAAGTTGTTGGCGGGACCATTGGAATAGGGCAACCCCGCCCCCCTTCCTGTCCTTGTTGCTCAGAGCTCGCTTGTGGCCCAAAAAGTTTTTAGAAGTATTATGGAAAACTACTGGACTCTCTCCACCACTTTGACATTTTTGTGACTGCTTGGTCACATGTCAAAATACTCTCTCGCTTACAGTGGCCGAGAACCGCCATTGCAGCAACAACAAAAAAAGGAGCAAAAATAAAAAACTACAAGCAAAAAAGAAAAATGAAATGCAAAT
>CM074500.1:4704288-4953489 GCA_037389245.1 Oryzias sinensis
AAACGCACACTTTGTCTGCCATTAACCCTTATGTAATATGCTCCCCTGGCATATCTGAAGTTTACTTTGTGAAATTGTGTCTTGTATTTTACTTCTGTTTTGTACAAAATAGTTGTAAAAAAGAAATTGCAGACGTTTTTCTAGATGCATTGCTTTTTTTATGTTTGCATTTATTTATTTTTGCATCGCTTTTTTAAATCGTTTTTTCTTTTTTCTTTTTGGCTAGTAGTTTTTTAGTTTTGCTCCTGTTTTTGGTTGCTGCTTTTTTTTAATTTGCATTTCATTTTTCTTTTTTGCTAGTAGTTTTTTATTTTTGCTCCTTTTTTTGTTGTTGCTGCAATGGCGGTTCTCGGCCACCGTAAGCGAGAGAGTAATTTGACATGTGACCAAGCAGTCACAAAAATGTCAAAGTGGTGGAGAGAGTCCAGTAGTTTTCCATAATACTTCTAAAAACTTTTTCTAGAATCGGATTATAGAGAAAATGGAAAAAACTTAGGTCATGCTTTTTTTGGTGGCCCGGTACTAACTGTCCCATAAACCGGTACCAGTCCAAAGCCCAGAGGTTGGAGACCACAGCTCTACAAAGCAGAGCCTAAATCATTTTTATATCAAACAAAACTCAAACACTTTCAATTTCATTTTTTTAATCTTCTCAAACACGTTTAGGTGTTAATACTTTGATTAATTGTCACTTGAGCTCGTCTACATGCTGCCTTGATGTGTTACCCACTAGATTTCTAAAGTCTGTCCTGAACAGTGTGTTGCCATCAATTACTCAAATAGTTAACATGTCTCTTCAATCTGGAATATTTCCAGAGGCCTTAAAAACAGCAGTCATTAAACCCCTCCTGAAAAAGAGCGGTCTTGATCCCACTGTACTGAATAATTACAGACCTATCTCTAATCTGCCATTTTTAGGAAAAGTCCTTGAAAAAGTTGTCTACCAACAGCTCACTGACTTTCTCTTATTAAACAATTCATTTGATGTTTTCCAGTCAGGTTTTAGACCCCATCATAGCACAGAAACTGCTCTTATCAAGGTAACCAATGACATCCGCCTGAACACTGATGATGGAAAAGTCTCTGTCTTAATCCTGCTAGACCTGAGCGCTGCCTTTGATACTGTTGATCATGGGATCCTTTTGCACAGACTCCAAGACTGGGTTGGCATCTCTGGATCTGCCCTAAGTTGGATCAAGTCTTATCTAGAAGACAGGAAATATTTTGTTGAAATTGGGAGTTGTGTCTCAGACTACATGGCCTTGACTTGTGGTGTGCCCCAGGGATCGATCCTGGGACCCCTTCTGTTCAACCTCTACATGCTGCCACTAGGGCAGTTAATACGCAGTAATAACATATCTTATCACAACTATGCAGATGATACTCAGATCTATGTGTCACTGAAAACAGGTGAATATGGGCCGGTGGATTCTCTCAACCACTGCCTCCAACAGATCAGCGCGTGGATGCAGAACAACTTTCTCCAGCTAAACTCAGACAAGACCGAAGTTATTGTTTTTGGCCCACAGAAACAAAGAGAAATTGTCCGCAGCTACCTTCATTCTCTGTCTCTTAAACCCTCAAATCAAGTCAGAAATCTAGGGGTAATCATGGACTCTGACCTGAACTTTAACAGCCATATCAAGTCAGTAACATCAGCGGCATTTTACCACCTGAAAAACATTGCCAAAATCAAAAACATAATCTCAAAGCCAGACCTGGAGATACTTATCCATGCATTTGTCTCCAGTAGGTTAGACTACTGTAACGGTCTGCTCACCGGCCTGTCCAAACGAGCTGTAAAACAGCTTCAGTACATCCAGAATGCTGCTGCTCGAGTCCTGACCAGAACCAGGAAGTATGATCACATTAGTCCTGTGCTCAGGTCTTTGCACTGGCTCCCTGTACCTCAAAGAATAGACTTCAAAGCAGCTCTGCTTGTGTACAAGTCTCTCCATGGCCGAGCACCAAAGTACATCTCTGACATGTTAGTGCCATATGAACCATCTCGTACTCTGAGGACCTCAGGGGCCGGCCTCCTGTTGATTCCCAGAGTCAGAACTAAACAAGGGGAATCAGCGTTTCAATATTCTGCAGCTAAAATCTGGAACAGCCTCCCTGAAGGCGTAAGACAGGCCTCTTCTGTGTTCGTGTTCAAATCTAGACTGAAAACTTTTCTGTTTAGCCGTGTATATGACTGAAAGGTCCTATCTGCACTTTTCTTTCCTTCCTTTCTTTTTAAATCTTTTTTTTCCTTTTCTTTTAAAGTAAATTTTATGATGATTATTTCTATGATGTATTGTGATTTTAATGCATTTTTCTGTTTTGTGAAGCACCTTGAATTACTTTGTGTACGAATTGTGCTATACAAATAAACTTGCCTTGCCTTGCCTTGTCAACTATTCATTTTTATTTTTGACATTAAGTGAAAAACAGACAAACCTTTCATTTCGTAGAAGTTTTTTTTTTTTTTCGGATCAACTTAAATCGATAAAATCAGACACCATCTCCTGGCATTTATAAATGATAGAAATTGGACTAGCCTACATTCATTTTGTAGTTCTCATTACTCTTATCTTTCAATGATTACCGCGGTTAACAAACATAAGGTGCTTAGTGACAGACTCCATTCATATTTCTTGTTTTCTACCAAATGCAGTAAACCTAAACAAAAAGAAAAGGAACCGTTCGTCTTGTAATCTTGCTGACAAGCAGAAAAAACAAAAATAAATAAATAAACTGTTTCTGGGCTGGTCGTGCTGCAAGCATAAAGACACTTTTGGATGCACACGCCAGTATGTGGATTTCACTTTCTAAGCCCTTGAGAAAATTATTTTTAAAAATGGAGAGAGCTCAGCACAGCTCAGCGAGCTGCTGGCAAACAGCTCCTGTTCATGAATGCAGTGTATAAACCAGCTCATCACTAAATGTTGCAGGTGGGAGAAAACCACTGTTGGACAAATTGAATCTTATGTTCAGCACTTAAGACTCTATTGTATTTCAAAAAATCCCAACAGCAAATGTCCTGGGAGCCAACAGTGGGTTATATGAATGCATGAATCACAGCATAAAGCTGTCAGAAAATATTTACAAAACAGCTGCAGGAACATTTCCTCTTTCTTGTATCGTTCTCCTCATCCTGACAGAATCAACAGTCCCAGCTCGTATGGTGTCACACACCAGCATCCTGTCTGTGCGCACTACTGCCAAGGTGAAAAGGACCGGCCAATCACATGGACCCTACATGCACTTTGGAAAGCATCCTTGTAGTGGTCCCTGGTGACGCTGAGATGATTGATATGGTCTGTCGCAAGGGGTGAACACCACAGGCCTGGGGGCACCGAAGGTCTACTCAGTTCCTACCTTTACCATCTGTCAGCGCCGGGTGGGCACCAAACCATGCAGTGGGTCTGGGGCAGCACACCCCAGGTTCACCTCAAATGACATCTCGATTCAGGAACGAGGTGAAGAGGTCAGCAGGACGGACACGAGCAGCAAAGAAAAAACGTTTCATGCTTTGAAGGAATGACTTCTCTTCATCTGAATTTTTCATCTGGCCCTTTTTGTTTAAGCAAGAACACAAAAAGGCAATGAACATCATAAAGGTTCAAACTACCCAACTCAGCTGTCAGTTGGCTGAGATGTTGGATTGCTGTTATTTTGGGTGGGGGGAGGTTAGGATCTGTAGCAGTATGTTGGTCAATCCCACACATCTGCAATGCAGGAGAAATCTTATCCTGAGCATGTTTTTTTTTTCTTTTTCCCTTGAATAATTGAAAACACAACAACTGTGCAGGGCTCGGCACTAAAACGAAACAACTGTTGGGTAATTTGGTCTCATATTTGATTTTGCTGTGCCTGATGCCTCTTTTGGTTGCCGAGCACTGATTTGGAAACAGGATAACTAGCTTTTTGTAAGCTGAAACCCAACACTCTTTACTAAAGTGATAAACAATTCCTAATGCAGTTATGACACAAAATGTTTTTTTTTAAAACTGGTAGATTTCTGTTATTTTCCATTCAGCTACAGCCTGTCAAGCAGTAACAATGCAAAACAAATATTCCGTAAAGATTGCAGAGCAAAATGAAAAATTTCTTTCAGATTATTTTTAAAGCTTAATTCATTCAGGTACGTGAGGATAAAAAGTCTGATATGCAGGATGTGCTGTGTTTAAAGGTTTTTGACAAGGGACAGTACAATAAGTTGTAGGCGTTAAGATAAATGCAATCAAAGAATATCTGCTGTGCATTTTATTCTGAAAGTCCAGACATCTTGGGGACCCACTGAATCCCTTCGGAGGTCACGGGGCTGCTGGAACCGACCAGCTAGCATTGTCAGTCTAATGCAGGGCCGCACAACCACACTCACATGCACACAGCTATAGGGGTAATTTAGAGTCACAAATTAACCTATTTGAAGCAGGTGTCCTAAAATTCTGAAGACAAATCATACCATGTTAGGATGTGGAATAGCATCAACACTTTTAAAAAGGGAATCAGGTAAGAAGAGTTTATTTACCGCAGCAATCCAGTCCGTCTGGGGATTTTGGAATAGACAATGAAACAGCTAGTTTAACCTTTACCCTTTTTGAGCTTTTGTTTTCCCACTTTAAAATTTGCTTTATTGATTCATTTTTAAAACCATTTTTTGTGGCAATGCTTGATTTCAATCTTTTTAAAGCACTAGCCTCTTTTTTTGATATATATTTATAAGTATACTACACACTAATTCCACAATGTATCTGAAACTTTACAAAACACTCAAGTCTGAGTGGTAAATTTTGTCTTTTTTCTTACTGCAAAAAAACATTTTTCAGTAATACCATGCAGAATTGTTGAAATATATGTGCTTTTTCATTTCAAATGATGACTAGCAAGTCATTACGACAGTTGTCTTTTCCTGACTTTGGGGAAAAAAACTTTTGATTTGAATCTTTTGTAAAAAGTATTGTCAAAAGCCAAAGCATTAAAGAGACAAATCTTAGACTGATCAGACTGAGACAAATCTCAGAAAAAACTAGAAGGTTAGACGAGAAAATATCAAAAGAGGCTTACAATCAATTCTGTGCAGGAGTTTGAGCTGCAGGATGTGGGGAATAAACAGTGAATAATAATTCTTACTGAAAAAGACTTTTAGGTAGAATTAAGCAATGAATAGCTGTGATGATAATTAGGGAGAAAAGTTGCAGTTTTATTTAGTTTAAGAAACCAAATTGTTATGGATTTTGTGTCTCAGATTAACTTGACACTAACTTTATCACACTGCTGGTGAACAGAAAAAAAGAGAGCTGGATTCCTCATAAAACTAACGTCCAAACAACCTTCATGCTCAGGCCGGTGGTTTGTAGGATTTAGCATCATATTAGTTTTTATGACACACTCTAACTTAATGCTGGATAACATAAATGATTGCAGCTGTCCTGCATAATGATGGTGCTGCTGGAAGAAATGTATATTTACAAGGAATTTAACAGAGAAATTGTTCTGCTTCGCATCCGCTGTAGGATTAATTCATACACATATACGGCTTTCAAGGTTTGTTTAGAAAAAGTGACTCGATTTCTTGTTTATTTTTAGACAAAGTTAAGTGACCCAGTTTTAAAGGTATAAGTTAATCGGCAGCATAGAAAAGGCAGGAATGTCTGGCTCTTTTTGTTTTTTTTACTTTTGTTTGGAATGCATCCATTTATCTTTGACTTTTAAAGAGTGTTGAAAACTATGGTTCATGGCGCGCTTACAATCCCACTCTGGCTTTTATTCGTAGCACAGATTTAGATAACTTGCAAAGAAGGAGGAAAAAAAAACAGTCATGCAGCCACTCAGGGTTTTAAGCAACTGGCTAAAGATCTTTTGTTACCTCTGAAATACAGGGATGCAAGGTTTTGACCTCCCCATCATGGATGAAGACAAACACCCACTGAGAACTCGTTCGGCCTGACCTCATCCATACGTGACTGCAAATGAAATGACCAACACAATGTGCTTTGAATGCCCCTCACTTTCACTGAACAGCCATTACACACCCCAGTCAGGGTTACTGCAGGACGTGGGACCAATTGCCTATTGATGTGCTCTAGGGACCATTCATTCTCTCTGAAAACAGGCGACTGTCAGGCATGTCTGTTTTTTTTTTGTTTTTGTTTTTTTTTTACCAGCAACAACCAAGCCATACATTAACATGGCTGTTTTCTTTTTAGAAACTGAAATGACCCTTAAAGTCAGAGCCTAAATCTGCTGTTGTGTTCATGTGAGATTTGTTTTCTCATACCGAGTGCCGCTGGAATAAAAGCACAGGTGGGTGAACATTTTGAAACTAATAAAAGATAACAATAAAGCGGTAAATCTAAATAAGATCGGAAAAAATCCTATAATGTTAAATGACTGAAGAGGTAGTTAATAAATTAAAAGGATTCAGTTCTTCCACGTTGCTGTGGCTAATACCAACTTATGAGGTCAATATCAGCCTCACACTAGAAATGCATGAGAGATTTATGTACTGTATGGGTGCTGGTGGGCGGTGATAATACCAAGCAATGCAGGTGAGGATCCATCACTGTCAAGAGCAGTGGCTAAGTGGCTCCTCCCGATAGAGGACAAGTTTTGTTTCCTTTTTTTATTTATTTTTTGTTGATGATAAAGTAACAAAGTTTTTCTCTAAAGTCGAGAGGTTGATGAAGCATATTTGCTGTTAGCAGAGCTAGAATTTTGCCTAATTGTGGTTTAACCATTCATATAAATATTTGATTTTTACTTGAAATGAAATTATCTATAGAATAAGATAGAATAGAATAAATTAGAATGTACTTTACTAATTTGGTGAGGTAAATTATTGATTTAGAAACAAAAGCTGCATGAATGCATACAATATTTGAATTTTAGCAATCAAATGAAGCAGGAAACATCCCAGTAATTTAAATTATGTATCATAAAAATAAAGGTATAGTCTAAATCAGTGGTTATCAAAGTTTTTGTAGCGGAGGGCCAAATTAGGAACTCGACATTAGACTGGGGGCCAATTTTGGTGAAAAAAAGGATAAACAGAAAAAGTTGTTTTTAATAATGTTATTGACAAAGTGTCATTTGTACAGTTAACCAGGCCCACCAGATATTTTACCAGTTGTGCTTGAAGGCTTCTGGCCAGATTTTCTACTCGTCTAGTAATTGTATCATTTGAATTACTTATTTCTTCAAACCTGCTCTGGATAAACATTGTCAGCTACTTTCAGCATTTATTCTTTTTACAAACTCCCCGTCACTTAAGGGCTTGCTACGCCAGGCCATTTCCAAAGCCACAGTGTAGCTAGCTTCTCTCACAGCTTCACTGGATTTAGCCATTTTTATAAAGCATAGCCTTGTTGTTGGAGCTTATTATTGTGCTCCTCGCCAGTAAATTTGTCATAGTTTTTATGATTTGTAACATAGTGCCGATTTATATTGAATTATTTGAGAATTGTATTTACCTGCTTGCAAATCAGGCTGATGACTTTATCCAGCCCATAGGGTAGGAGAAAGTAAGCATTTGTCCACTTGGTTTGAAAGTGCCTTTTTCTCCTCGCCAACACGTTTTTCCTCAAAGGAACCTGTTCTGGGTCTCAGAATCCCGCTCTGATTCTATTTTAACTGCTGTTTTCACGGTCCTTCCTTTCGCAGAGGCAGTGACATAGAAAATGTTGTTTGCCCTCTTGTGGTGAATTTAATAAACTTTGATTTTCATTTTTGATTTGAAAAGGTTTATTTCAAGCATTCAAATAAGAATAATACACAAAAATTGTACCGTTGACACCCGAGTGCCATTAGCTTTTTTTTCTTTTTCTGCAGATGTTGACAGAAATCACGAAACAATATTTTTCCAAGCAATGTACAGCTGGTTTAATAACCATCTATTAGGATTTGTTGAGGGCCACAAATAAGTCTGTCGCAATGGGCCCATTGGCCTCCAGGCCGCACTTTAAAAACCCCTGGTCTAAATATATGCTTATCTGTCACATAACCTTAAAAAAAGTATGAAATAATTCAAAGAAGGAGTTCAAATATTTTGAGTGAGCTTGTATGTAGATAAGAAGGGGCATCATTGCAGGTTTCCATGTGTCTCACCACCTGCTTCCATGTCAGCAGTCTTTCCTGCATTCATTTATTCCAACATTGATATTCGAGCACATCCAATATGATACCACCCATGGACTGGACGGGAAGCATACAGAGGAAAACGGCACGTCAGACAATATTTGACACCCCAGTTTAGAAACTCCAAGCCAGTAAGCCTTCACTAAGTGGTGGCGTGAAGCAAACCTGTGATCTTAATGCAAACTGTAGATCCTTTTTATTATTATTTGTGTAATTACAAAGACAGCCTCTTGGCTATTATACTTATTTTTGTTAATAGTAGATAGATAGTCCTTTAGTTGTAACTGTCACCGGTACAACGAACAAAATAAAAGGGCTTTTAGGCCAGTGCATCTTTTACACATTAAAACAACAAAGATGACATTTATGACTAAAAATAAATAACAAATAAAATTTGCATGATATGGTTATTGAAAACAAGAAATTATAACCACATACATTGCAGCTAAATGAAAAAGTGCACCAGTCATCAAATACAAGTATTTTATAGAACTGCATACTAGTCACCTTGTCATGTCAACCCTAAAGGACTATCGCCGGGTGATTTTTACCCGAGCGAGCTATTCACATGAATTTCAATATGTTGCGTGTCAAGAAGTCTGTGCCTTCAGGGAAGACTCACATGTCCCAGGAATGGGTGGACTAAAGAGCAACTTTCTAGTATTATTTTATCATTTTTAGGAATTTATTTCTTCTCCCAATTCCTATTTTTTTAAGTATTTTTGAGCATGTTTTTATGAACTTCCTATGTTTTTCTCTTTCACTTTGTTACAAATACTACAGTTGAAAATGAAAGAAAACCACTCTAATTTATCATGTCTAGTCATGATTTTTGTTTGGTATATTATATCGGGTAAAAATTATCCGGCAAAAGTGATGGTGTACGTTTTTTTCAGCGAAAGTGTTCTAGGGTTAATACTGTCTCCCGATTGTGACCATAAAATGATTAACCCCTGTGCTACCTTAGATGACCCCACCCTTACATTGACATGTTCTCCCTACCATGACAAAGGTGGATAAAGGTGGAAAGATTTCAGGTAATCCATGGACACCAGTGAAGATCACAAATCATTGAAGAAAAAAGGTTCAGAGCACTGTCTAGTGGGTCTAGATGACCCGACTCCCATCGTTACAGTGCCTAGGATAGCAAAAGGGTTAACTCTGTAAGTTTCACAGAATTTAAAAACACAATTAAAGTTGTGATTCTTTTCCACCATTATTTACTAAAATCGTATAATCCCTGGATAAGCTTACTAACTATACTTTGTCTGCTCTCCCTCCCTGCCATTCAAAATGAACAGCTCATGGTACTATTGTGAGCTTACACTCAACAACAATAATAAAAAAAAAAAATTGTCGAGCTTTACTATCATTTACTATTTTAAGACAGCATAGAATTTTAAATGTTAACTAAATGTTTTAAATGAATTAACTAAATGTTTTAAATGAAAATTTTCTGTTATTTTAGTAAATTACGTAAAATCTTGACTAAAATGTAGAAACTTTTGTATGTAAAGTTTCCACCTTTTTTAGTAAAATTCCAGCGTGACTGGCTGACAGCTGCACAATATGATTGATGCTTTATATGCTGAGCTCCAACAAACTGTTTTGGAATTGTTGTTATGGACACAAAGCTCCTGCCGTTCTAATCATACCCAGATGTGAATGTTTCCTTTTTCCATGTTAATGCAGACTTTAGATATAAAAAAGGAAAAATAGGACTACTGGGGGTAATTTTTGGCAAGAGGTTACATAAGCATCATGTTTTCCTGATGATGGATTAATCATATAATATAAATATTCAAAAGAACAGAATAGAATGTTCTTTCACAATCTTGTGAGGGAAATTCTTGAATCAGATAAACAAAATCTGTCAAGACCCATCACTACCTGTTTAGTCATTTAGTATAAATGCATACATGTACATTACATTTTTTTTTATTGATGTAGTACATTTGGATTTTGGGAAATACATATTTCTGACATTTAGGGCATTTAAAGTTAAAAGAGCTATTACAAGGTTACATAAGAGATGCCTTAACCCTTGTGCTATCCTATGACCCCACCCTTACATTGATGTGTTCTTCCTACCATGACAAAGGTGGATAAAGGTGGAAAGATTTCAGGTAATCCATGGACACCAGTGAAGATCACAAATCATTGAAGAAAAAAGGTTCAGATCACTGTCTAGTGGGTCTAGATGACCCAACTACCAACGTTAAAGTGCCTAGGATAGCACAAGGTTAACTTAATGTTAAAAGTTAAAAAATAAAGCTTTTGATTTGATTTAAAGCTCTGATTTACTTTTGCAATGTTCATGTTTCGATTTAACCTAATGTCACCGCTCTATGTATTAGCCATTGTCTTTTTCAGGCCAAACATGCTTGTGACTGTTGGGGCATGAAAGCAGTCAGCAACTCTCCAACAAATGAGAGATGGAGCCATTGGGGAAAAATTAAATGCTGACTGTTCTACAAAAAGGAGAATGCATGCACCATCTCCCCTTACTGAATCCAAACATGGTGTCTTTCTGGGTGCGGTGCTCCGAGACAATAATGTCCTAGCACAGGAGCTCATCAGGTTGTCAGACTGAACATGCTGACATCTCCCAATGAGCACGGTTTTGCACGCCTCATTTATCATCTCTGCCATCACTGAGCAACTCTTTAATCCTGTGACCTTTATTTCCATATGACTGCTAGATGAAACTTTAATATTTGCTTGGACCTAATAACTGAGCAGGACAAGGTTTTTTTTGCTATATTACACGGGAAATCCCATGGGGAACTTCACAACACTGTACATTTTAAATCAATAGGAATAAATGGGTTTTCAGTTGATGTGAAACCCTGAGTTTGAAGTGTATGCTGACTACATCAAAAACAAGTGCGTACATGATTTTAACATGCTAAATTATTATTGATTAAAAAATTTAAGAATAATTTTCCCTTTCAGTTATTTAAAATCCTACTCCAAGGTAAATGATCAAGCGTTCCCAGTGTTCTTTTATTTGTTTCATTTTCTAGCTCATAGTTTCGGCAGAGCAGCAGGAGTTAGAAATTCATCTCTGTTTAGACTCTCTCCCACTAGCTTACAGCCCCTCACAACAGATTAGAGCCTGAAGGCTTTTTGTGATGTACAGATTTTATTATTACTGTCAGAAGTCAGAGCTCTGTCTCCCCCTGTGCAGCAGCGGGAGCCGTCTCCAGAGTACCGAATGCTCTACATCTCCCAGCATCCCCAGCGCACACTTCCTGGATGCCGCACACCTGACTCTCATTCACTCAATCAATCAATCACAGCATACTTAAGCACTGCACTGAGCCTCACTCGGTGTGAAGTATTGTTTGTGCCACTCTGCCTGCATTACTGAGTGACATGTCTGAACCCGATCTTCACGCTTCCTGGCCCTGTTTTGCCTTTAACGCTATTTGCCTGCTGCCTGCCCCAAATCCCGCCTGGATCCTGACTACTCCTGTTACTTCTCTGATGCTCTCATGCTTGTTATTGACTGCCTGCCTGACCCTGATTTAACTTTGTGGACTTTAAGCTGACTTCATAAACCTACTGCTTTTTCATCCAGCCATCTGCATGTTCTTATGACAATTATAATCTTCTGACAGCCAAGGTTTATATTTGCATAAACCCTGCTTGCTTTTGTATTATTTTTTATCGATGTACATTTTAGTTTTTTTTTATATATATGTATATATATTCTTTTTTTCAGAGGGAAAAGAGAGGGGGGAGTGTAAGAAAGAGAGTTAAAAAAAGGGTGGGGAAAGAAGAAAAAAAGAGAGGGGGAGAAAGTACGAGTGCTAAGCTACTAATTTGAGTAAGTTAGGATTTTAAGCTTTACAATCTTTATGCTAGATCTGCTGGAAAGACAAGTGTTATATCCAAGAGTGAAATTCTGACACTAAGATAAGCGGAAGATATCTGTTCATCAATACACTGCAGGTTAGGAGGAGGGATAAAGCAGACTAAAGGTCTAAGCATAGAGCTACCCAAAGCATTTGTCTGTATCAAACTGCATTATGTCATGCTTTTGTCGTCAAAAATAAACCAATGTTTTAAAAAGAACAAAAACATCAATCAATAATCTGCTTCTTTCAACAAAAGACTGATAAAGTTAAATCTACTTCCTCCTTGACAAGACATTCAATCCAGTGAAAAAAAAAAAAAAAAAAACACAAGAACATGTTAAATAACCACATTTTTTAAAAAGCTCACTCAAAAAGAGCCACTTAAGCCAAAATAAAAGCCCAGTAATAACTCTGCATATTTTCCCTAAACATGCCAGACTTCTCATCTTTATTTACTAATTTTTGCCTTTTTCAAAGGAAAGATATTTCCAACCAGAAGATTTTTTTTAATTAAGTATATGACTTAAATTAGCAACGGACCACTATGACAATGTTGGAGCTTTTCGTATACATCAGATTCATGGTGTCAAACACACAAAGCATAACATAATAAAAAACAACTAGTATTTTAGGCAAAAATAAGAATATTCTTAATGTGATGTAAGATGATTTTTGTGCACAGCCATAAATGGAAGGCATGGCTCATTAAAGCCGCAGGATTTAAGAGAAAATATCTTCTGTATTTGGGAAAGAGTGGCAGGAACACCCCTTTATTGGATGGCTTGCACATCGTGTGTGGTATTGTTTAGTCACACATTGTGACATTTGGGAGGTAATATGCTCCTGCAGATGCTGCACCACTCATGCAGGACAGATAAAGATGATGGAGAACCTCGATGATGGCTATCAATCTAAGACACACACAGAGGCACACATCAGAGGGCCATATCTGATTGCAAATGGGAGAAAATCTCGAAAGAAAGCCTGTGGTGCTGCTTCCAGTCGCGCAAAAAATGGACTCATTTTTTTCTCAGTGTACCAGTTAAGGGACGCAAGGAGATGGATGGTGCACTTAAAAAAAAAAGTCAGGAATCCTTCACATGATCCTACAATAATGATGTGTTTGGTGTACTGGATCACATTTATTTAACTCTCCTTTAGGTATTTCTTTTTTTTCTCCAGTGCAACTTGCAATTTTGGAACACATAGTGGGAAACTGAAGGTTCTGCCAGGAAATGTGAACATGTGCACCAACATTTCATTCATATGGTACCATTATTACTGTTTTCATCACTGAGACTTTAAAAAAGGCAAGATGTAGAAACCAAAAAAAAAAAAGGTTTAAAGGTTTTGGAAAACAATAGAAATTAACAAAAAGTCAAAATGAAATGTTAAACAAGAAGGGTAAAAGGTCGGTAATTTGATGAGTTTTGAAGAATAGGGAAAGCAGAATGATGTTTAGCCCAAATTGTGGTAAAAAGTTAATTGATCAATCACAGAACATTGCAGAAACATAAAGCAATATCTTCTGTCTGAAGACATTGCCATGACTTCCAGTTAAAAAGGGTTAATAAATGTCATCATCCAATCAGCAATGTCCCATGATAACTACCTTTCCCCTGTTTATCTAACATTTCATTTTGATTTCTGGAAATTACTTTCCCACGATATATCTGTTTATTTTGTCTCCTTTTTTTAGAATTATGTTTTTTTTTGTGGATTTTTTTAATTGTTGTGATCTTTGACATCTTTTTGTGATTTATTGGTGTGATTTGGACTTCAGGGCCACCATATTAATCGCATATTCACATGTATGAACTCAATAGAGAGACAAAACGGGTTTATGGGGCGGACATTCATACCTGCTGAGGCTCTCGCGGTGTTGTCTGCTTGACTCTCCTGCTGGACGCGGTGGTGGTGGTGATCTCCATGATGGATGTGGACGTCTCTGATCGGTTCGCAGTGGTGCTCGACTGTGGTGTGATAGAGGAAGGCGAATCCCCCACAAGCCGCACACTTCCCTGGATCTTTACGTTGGAATCCCCCTCAGCGGCCATGTTGAACACCTTCAAGCCATTATAGTAGAGGCCAGAGAGTTGGCCCTGAAAAGACTGACTCCGATCTCGCTCCCAGCCCCCAATCTGTATAGTGGTTTGGCTGTTGAAGATTGTAAGCTGTCGCCCTGTAGAAGAAGGATGTTGCAAGAATGTTGAACTGTGGACTCAGCCACTTTTATAGAACAGGAAATAAAAATAGACAGAAAGACAGATTATTTGCCCAGTGGCTAATGAGACCAATAAATTACAGGGTGTAGAGGCAAACCCTGGTAATTTATTGCCATTTTAATGATGAGATGCCTATGGAAAGGAAGAAAAAATTAAACACAGAATAAAAAAAAAATCAATGCTTTGCTAAAAGTGTCATCTAATGAAAATCTACCAAAGAGTAAAAAAAGAGGCCTTCACTTTGTTTTTTAAACACTATAAGTTTAATTACCTGTATCCTTAAAAATATATTTTAGCCGACTTGGAGCTCACATTAAATTACCTTAGAAAATAATCATTATTAAATGGTTTGTAAAACAAACGCCAGAAGCATATAACTCAGTGAGGATCATTAACATTAGAGCTTTAATAAAAACAGACAGACTGTGAGAGTTTAACTTCTGTTTAAAAAGCAGGCAGGAGATTCTTTATTGTTAATATTCATCCTTTTAGCAAAAGCCAAAGAATAAATAAAATAAAATAAAACAAAAAAACATGAAGAATGTGGTTTAGTACAGAAAAATTAAAACAGAACACTTTTATGACATGATATCCAAAATGTAAAAGAGGAATAAACAACACTTTATAAACATGATAGGGCTCAATTTTAAAATTTTAATGAAAAAATATGAATTAGTCACTGAACTTAATTTAAAAAACAAACAAAAACAACACAGCATGCATTCAGTTTGTTGTATATTACACTTCCTTTATCTAAAGCCCTATACATATTTACAGTATCTGTTAAAGGGACTCACAAAATCTGAAGCCAATTGTTTTTGCACACTATTTACAATTTCTAGAAGTTTAATCAGAACGGATCAAATCCCAGAAGAACTTCCTGTGCTGTATATGCATATATATATATATATAAAAAATCGTTTCAGAAGTGTTCAAAGAACACTTAGCTGCTAATGAATGAGTCAACGTTTACATTTATCATTTACCTGTTTACTGCAAAATGCTACTGTAATTTATTGACATGTTTACAATGATGTTATTACTTCATTAAGTCAATTTATGTCCATATTTACAGTCCCTTTAACCGCAAGTTGAAAAGAAACACGTATTAAGACAGTTGACATTTGTAAAAATAAATACATTATTAAGAAAAGTATAAAACACTACAAAAATAAAATTATTTTAAATTTAATGGTTTTACTTATATTTTAATGGTTTATTATTTACAAAATACTTCTACAACCTGGTTATGATCAATTTATTTTATTTGAAATTTTAATGGGATTTTACCTTTGTCGAGTAGCCATTCGTCAACTACTCGACCAAGTCGGTATGGGATTCGCTGTCTAGCAATCGCCAGGCGTTCGTTATCATTGTTGCCTTTAAAGTTTAAAGAGACATTTCATTGGTTACAATCTGTAAGGTCAAAGGTTAATATTCATACTTAATGCTGGATTTATACAACTGCACAAAGGGTTTTAAATTTAAAAAAATTTTAAGATTAAAAAACAATATTTAATGAAACATTATTTGAACAAACTTTATTGTATTTTAGCTGAAACATTTAACCTATATTAATTAGAAGGTAACTGCCATGTAAATGATTTATCTAGTTAATAAATGTGTTATAAACCAAACAAAATGACAATTACATAAACATTTTCACTGCACAAAAATCTTTATCTCAACTTTCTATCTGACGTTTGTCTATTTAATCCGCTTTTAAACTAGTTAACTCAAATAAAAATCTTTTAAAAAGATAATTTATTCAGCACAAATAAACAGCTTATTTATAATTAACTGACAAAAAAGGGCAAAACTGTTTGCAGGATTACAATTCACACTGAATACAATCTAGCAAGAGAGAATGGTTGGAGAACATTGTCAAAGTAGGAACAAACACACTTAAAACCTTTGAGAAAGCAGCTTTGACAAAAACTAAAGCTCACAAAGCCATGACTGCATTTTGTCATGTCCACTTTTTTCAGAAAACAAGCCAAGGAACTGATGAGAAAAAGAATAAAAATAAATAAATACAACAACAGAAAGTCTTTACTCCAACTCTGAGGGGACACTCTGGCTTTAATGAGAGTAAACTCTGCATTACCCTTTTGTTAAGGCCAATACCCTCTCTAGAACAGATGACGCTCAGCAAAGTGGCGCCGTCTCTAACTGCATTTCCTTTGGTATTGTCTGCTAAGATTGAATTCAGTCACTTCCATTCTTCCAGCAGATTGACAATGTTTGTCCCATCAACTATATTAATTCAGGTCCAGCAGATGAAAGAGCCGGTAACAAACAGTGAGTTGATGGAGAATGGCGTCGGGGAGGAAAGGATTGCAAAGGCATGAAGGAAAGAAGGGAACCTTGTCACAGATGCACATTTGCTCTGATGAAAGGACATTTTTCTAATCACATCAGTCAGAATTACTGTGGAGGATCAGCGACACAGAAATGAGAACAACTCAAGAAGTGTAGTTATATGTTGCTGTGCTCAAACTTATACTTAAAGATTGATGAAGATAAAATGTGCATGATAGGAACGTTCAATGGGGACAAATGAAATGGTCAATAATTAAGGCGACAGCATTTTAAAATAGTGTACACTCATAGTGTACACATGTTCTTGTGGTGTTTTTCTGATGTTGAGTACATATAAAAGGAAAATTGAGCTTAAGATTGTAGGAGAGCGTGTAAACAGTGACGGGAAAGGGGGTTGGGATTGCTTGGCTCCAATGTAGAGGTGACTTTGCAATGAACTACTGTCGTTCTGCAGAAAGAGTGACCTAGAAAACGACATTGATTTTTGGATTTTGTCTAAAAACGGCATAATCCTCGTAAAAACACGGGGTTGCTTTTCAAATAGATCAAAAGATGAACGAAGTGGGTCTTAAAGGAATATTTCAGTATTTTAGGTTAATCAATTGACTTTTATTCTCATAATTGTTACAAGGGATGCCACAGTTCTAAGTTCAAAACTGAACATTACACCATTGAACCGAATCGTGAAGAAAGTGAATCGTTGCGTTCCTACTACACACCAGTATGATTGTCAAAGTCTTGTTGTGGTCAAATTAAGAAGAATTTATTATTTTATGATATTACAGTGGGCAACAGAAAGGGTTTTCGTCAATGTTATTTGCTTAGCATTAGCAAAAAAATAAACAAAACCGTGACCCAAAAACTGAGGTTTGAATCGAACCGTGGGGAAGGTGAATCGTTGCATGTTTGCTTGGCTTGATTCTTCCTTTGAAGTGACTTCTGTTGTGAAATGTCACTTTTATGAAGGATTTAAATCCATCTCTCATAACCCTACACAGCTATGACTGCATTTCTTTTTCATAATAAACAGGTTGCATGACTTCTTGTGGAGCATTTTTTTTTTCATGCAGGGTTAAGAGGTTTGTGTATTTATATAGAGCAAATGTTTGTATTGGTCAAACACAGCCGTGTACCCTAATACTTTAAATTACATTAACAGCTATTGTCATTTTACATTTTTTTCCCTTTAATTGCTTGTTAGGGTTAGAGTTAGTATACTATATACAATAGTATATAATTGTATACAATATATACAATATAATATATACAATACTAACCGAATCATACTTGGGGGGAATTTAGGGTTATAATTACAGACAATTTATTGCACTGATTTTGGCTACAATTTTCCTTTGAGAAAAGTAAAATGTTTAAATTTTATCTTGAGGTGAACTTTGTCTGAGTTTTGCCATGTTTTTATTTTATTTTTTATGTATTGCAGTTTTCTTTAAAAGGAAGTAGGGAGTTGAGACAAGAAGCCTGGAGTGAAAACATTCACCTTGACTTCCAGGCTTCTGCAGACTCAACGCACAGCCAACACGTGCACACTTTGCACAGCATGCTATGGTGCCAGAATCCTCCGCATTTGTGCAAAAACATGTTCCATTTTCAAAGACTGTGGAGCTTATCAGTCTGGCTCTGCACCCCATGGCACACTCAGTCTATCCTTATACTGAGGTTAATTAAGTGTGGATATAATCAAGGTCTGATGGTGTATTGATCCCCACTGTGGGACACTGGAGTGTTAAACAATGCTATCCCCTGGGCTCTGATGCAGTACCAGAGCCCATTCATTCCACCTGCAAGCGGAGCCTGTGACTTCTGTTAAGTGGTGATTTGGTTTGGTGTGGGACAGCTTGTCTTATCTCCAATGCCAGACAGCAGCGATTCAGCTGAGCTCTCCCACCCGACCCACTTTGCCCTTACACACTTGTTTTCTTTTTTGTTAATAAAGTGTTCAGATAAGGCAGGAGCTTTATCTCATTACAAGCCCTAGGACTCTCACCATGTTAAATGAACAAATATGCAAATACTTTGCTCATGGAGTCAAGAGAATTAGGAAGCAGGACCCTTCTCACTATGTATGTCCATTTTTGCACTCAGTTTTCTCCTAGTTCAGCCACAGCCAATAAAGCAGTTTTCAAGCATGCTCAGTGATGACTGCTGAGATAATAGGCCAAAAAGGCTCTTGGCTATAACAGAGGGAGAAAGAAAAATAAGATTAGATAGGATAGAGCTTTGATGGATAAAGCTAACCCCCTTTTCCTTGTATCTCACAAAGCAGACAGAAAGGAGCAAGGTGAAAAAAGCTGTGGGTGCGATCAACAAGGGGGCAGGGGTAGACAGATAAAGGTAAAAAGGACAGGGAAAAAAAGGGATGTGTGGGCTGAGCAAAGTGAAAGACAGGGAGCTCTGTAAGTGCACCATGCTCTGATAACAGTAAAAGAATAAGGGCAGTGACTTGTCCATTATCATTGTGAGCAGTGCGCGTCCATTGGCTGCCCCAAAGGATGCTGCACTGTACCCTGCAGGCCATGGCAGCACAAATGTGATGGTATTACTTCCATGGCCAAAGACTTAGAAACCAGATCTAGTATTCTAGAATGGAGGTGGGACACGAATAAACAGGAGGAAAAAGTTAAATGTGTGTGTTCATATAGTATTTATAATTGTGTTAAAGACTTGTAATGGTCTGTAAGCATGTATTACCAGACTTTTAATGAGATTACGAGGGCAGCAACTGAGGGCCTGGTGAAGCAATTATTTCTTTGCTTTGAAAGTGAACGGTCCCCTCGGTGTAAACTCCTCCTCCCTCTTTCTCACTCTCCAGCTGTCACTTTTATCTTGGTAGTCTACTTTTATTATAATCATTGTTGATCTGTGAGTAGCCTAAGTGTAGCTGAGGGCTGCTATTATGACTGAGTTTAGAGGCTTACATGGATACTAATCAAACTAAAGGAGAGCTGAGAGAATTATGGCTTTGTGCACAGGGCTGGGGGGGGGGGGGGGCAGTAACTGTGAATTGATGTAATTAGTCTGCAACAGGCCTAATAAGGAAGCTGGACTTGGCAGTGTCACTAATGCATGATTGGTGGGGAAGATGTTGGAATCCCTGCAGCATTTGCTACTGAGAACTCAACTGAAAGGGATGGATTCGTTCTTACGCAACTATCAAATATTTTTAATATGAGTATTTCTATTTGCTGAAGTTATAACTGATGAAAAACTATATAAATTCAATGCTAGTGTGTATGAAAAAGGCTTAAAGACCCAGCTATTTTAAAAGCGCTCCCAGTGCTCTTTTAGATATGGTGATGCCGTTTTTAGCCTAATTTAAAAAAAAAAACGTGTCGTTTTCTAGGACATAGTTTCTGCAGAGCAGCAGGAGTTCATTAGAAATTCGTCTCGTAATTCTGGTTGGGGCCGTTGGCACGGAGCAACCCCAGCCCCTTTTCCATCATCCTTTTCTCTTTACGGGGTCACAGCTAAAAAATGGCGAGCAACACTGGAGCTTTCTAAACGTACAGTTTGTAGCCAAATGAAAGCTCAGAAGAGGAAAACCAAAACATACATGGATGCATCACAATGGAATGGAGCAGGGAGTTTGTGGCCGGTGTGGAATGTTTTTTATGTTACAAATAAGCTCTTTGTCAAACAGCATTTTTGTGCTATGCTCCAGATTCACTATGATTTGAATAAATAAATGATCAGAAATGTAATTCTGGGCTTATTTTTCTTAATATATATGTCCTCCATTATCAAAAAAATGCTACAAGAACAAGTTAAATTTGAACTGTTGAAGCATTTTATTTTGAGGACTATATAGCACCATAATGTTTACTTCTATTCTGTAGGAGTAAAACCTAAAATATGCCTCATTTGATGGACAACATCCAATAACCAACTCGATTAGCTGGTTCCCTAACATTATAGAGCTAATCCACAAAAACTATATCTTGTCCGAAGATTGACATGGAAGCATTAAACCCAGGTAGATGTCCCGCTCCATCCCCATCATGTCAAAAGACATCAGTTTCTGCTTTCCACCTGAGGCAAGTATCGTGAGAGTGGAGTCCCAGTCATAAAACCTTCTTTTATGTGGATGAATGCACTGAACACAGCTAAAGGTCACTAACCATTATAAAGAAAAAAAAAAAGGTTTAAGTTCATCTGATATTTGTTTTGCGTTCTCACAATCCAACATATGCAGTAAAGCAGCTGCCCAAGAATAAAATGTTAACTGTTTTTTCAACATTCAGACTATAGTTTTTGTCAAAGCTTGAATAGAAAAAGGAAACACAATCAACAACCAGAGCATTTGAATTCAAAACAATGACATTTTAACACTCTGCTGAAATAAACCAGTGTTGCTGAGCTGCTGTCGTTTGACAGTTCATTTTCACATACTTTCCCCTTCACAACTACATACAAAAGGGTTGTTTTTACCCCCTATTTTCAGTTTGATATATTTAACAGTAAAAGATTCCAGTTCTTCCTTCATGCCAGACCTACAGTGTAGACCTCAAATGCTTTTCCAATAAATGAGCAGCCTTTACACGGGGGGCTAATTACAGCATTTATCTTACACTGTCATGTAAAAATGTTTTCATGATAAGTCATTGAGAATTACAATTATTAGTAACACTTATGACTAAGAAAATTAACACAGCCCACTTTTAGGGAGTGAGTAATTGTGGTGAATGCTGTCGAAATGATGAATACCCCAGTGGATTTTTTTCTAGACACTGAAATGCGCTGCAGGTGATCAGCTGCTGTTTCATTCTGTATTAGAACCGGATTTACTTTTATTCCTTAAGTATTGCCTTGTTTTCTCCATTATCTTAACTTAATCAATCTAAAGTTTTGACATTTAAATAAATGATGGGAAAACACACTTTCAAAACGACAATGCTAGGCAACACTAGAATATTTTTTAACAGCCGCTGGAAATAGAAACCTAAACAGCAGATATTGCACATGCTAAATTAGTATCAGAACATCCTAACTACAGTTCAAATAATTGGTCTTATGGTCATTGAATTGACTTAAAGCAAATGTAAACAAAGGCAGAGGGAGGGACTTACCTGTTGGGTAGCGTTCATTGACAGGCAGGTCATCCACCTGCAGAGTGGCATTACCTCCACTCCTCGTAAACTTGACTATATGGTACTTTCCATCATTTACAAACTTTGCCTTCTCCTCAATGTTAATGTCATCTGTTCCGACATTAAAAATAACAGCAACTTTTCCTTTGTCCTGAAAAGACAAAAGCACAAAAACAAGAAGACCTTCGTAAGTGAAGAACAGGACTGTGTTTATACAGACAGAACACGAATCGGGGAAATGAAAAGATTCAGAATAGTACATGTGTTGATTTTTTCATTTAACTTAAAGAACCAGTAATAATTTGCTTAGATAATGTACCTTCCCACTGTTTCTATTTTCAAACAGTACCTGAAACTCATAATTCTAATCCAGATTTAGCACCAACTTTAAATACTGCTATTAAAATTTATGTTTTGTGCATGTTTAGTTAAGTTTCTACAGAACGTAGGGCCCTTCTTTTTGCATAGTGCAAAGAATAACAGCCAAACTAAACTAGAGTTTCAAAATAAAGGAAGAGAACAATATAGGCGCTGCTTCTGCTCTTTAAAATCGTATAAAATACTTAAGTCAGATTAGTGAGGAAGTTCTACCTCACTCACAAGTATGGCTGAAAGTTTTGTCACACCATCATCAACTAGACTTTCACTTTCCACAGCCCTCCGTTCTTCTCAGCCAATCACAATCATGTTTTTGCCTTAATATCCATGAATGGTTATCTCTCTGCATGCTAGATGGTTCGCCGGCCCTCCTCCACCCCGTTCTCCACTTGCAGTAATGCTATGGTCTGGTCTGGCTTCCAACAACCATCAGCGTCTATAGGCCAAGAATGGGCAACTCCAGGCCATGAGGGCCGTGTGTCTGCATGATTTCCACATATCCAAGCCCAACTCATGACATATTAGCTGATTCAGGTGCGTCCAGCCAATTAGAAAATACCAAAGCAAGGTATGTTGGAAAACATGCAGGAATGTGGCCCCCGAGACCTGGAGTTGCCCATCCCAAGACGCCATCACCCAAGAGCCTCACCGCCAATAATTAGGGACTTATTACACAACATTTTTCTGGAACACAAACAAATCTTTACTCACATTCCTAATATCTGTCTTCATTGTATCATATATAATGGAACAGCCTTTTTTTTAGCAAGCAGTTCAAAATTATACAAAGTTGACAAAATCCCCAGACATAAAATGAATAGGTGTGACTTTTTTTTTTTGTTAATAGACCAGAGATACAATACAAAACAAAAACTCTTTGACGTCGTCTCTAATTCTCAATGAATCCCACCCCAATTCTGTGTTAGAGGATGCACCTTTTTATGACTTTGTGCAACAGTTTTGTGGTTTTCTGTTCAAGACTACAACACAAACAGAATGAAGTAAAACTGAGATGAAATAAACAAATCTACAAAACATAAACTGAATAATTTTGGTTTGATGTTGGCTTAAAATCTGAGAAGCAACATTTGTAGCAGTTCCAAACCGTCAGTTTCATGGTAATAATTTAACAGTGGAAGTATCAATACATGACACTGCCTTTTATATCATGCTGCCATCTGGAATTTTAAAATATAGTTTAAACAATCCTCTAAGGCTTTGCCTTAACAAGATATGACTTATCATGAAAAGATTCTGTGTAAGTAAAATAACACATTAAGTTCAAAGGGAGTTTGAAGCTTGTTCTAGCACAGCCTCATCCACAAGATGGGTATCAGCTTTAATAAGCTAATTTTCCAGTCCACAGCTGAAGTTCCTGAATCCTCCTGGTTAATCCAGCAAAGAGGAGTGCTTATGCTAGTAAGGCCTTCTGCTCTCTGCTTATGAGCAGCTTGGAAAGGAGCATCTGGTTGGAGGCTCAACCTACTAAAGCAACGCAGCACTCTGCATGTCATTATCCAGTCAGCACAGCTTAGACTACACTGCATCTCCATCCCTCTCTCCCATTCTCCAACTCTCCTATGAACACAAACCGACTCTTCTTTCAGCCACCCACTAAACACACATACCCAGCATGCACACAGAAACCGAGCCCCCTTAGAGTACAGAACGAGCATGTCGGAACAGCCAGAAGCTACAGCGCAATTAAAACCATTTGTAATGTGTCACACCACGTTACCAAAACTAGGACAATTGTATGCTTTGTAATACCATTTCAACAGATTATATAATCTGATGAATCAAGGCTACAGTACTAACACAATTTACAAGCTGCTTGGAGGCCCAAACAACAATCAACAAAAACTGAAAAGCGAATGGGTGCGGGATTCGCGGCTCTTATCGGGTTTTTAAATCTGAATGAGAAAAGGGATAATCTGCAGACACTTGTAGACTATTAAAATCTTGTGTTACTTCAAATTTGTGTCATTCTCAGTGATGTACCGCTCTTCATTTTCTTTTGCCTCAGTGATGGTGAATGGAGCCGGGCTCAGTAGGATTAAACACAACAAAAGGCAGCAGATACTGTGAGCATCTGGCATCATTAGACCTTACCCCAGGGCTGATTTTCACTGAATTTTCAAAATTTCCACTACATGAATGTACATATGTAAACTAACATGAAGCCATCTGCGATTCAAAAGACGACAACAAAAAACTTTCTTTTAAGGACTTCATTTGACAAAACACTTCTGAACATTTTATGATCATGACTCAAAGAAAGAAAGAAAGAAAGAAAGTTCGAAGAAAAAAAACTGTTTTAGTTGAGGCACAAAACCAATTAAAATGTTCCTTTTAATAGCCTCTTTCAATTGACTTTTAATGTTCCCTGAAGTCTCATTAATAAATTTATTCACAAACTGGCAGCTCTTATTCCCAAAGCATAAAATACACTGTTTCACAGGCTTGAATGAGGTAAATGAAAGACTAAAAAGTCCTTAAAAAAATAATTGTGTACATAAAGGACCTCCTCCAGCTAAGGAGGATCTTCTGTTTTTGACACGTTTAGCTGACAGATTCCTCCATTTTAATATGATTACCTCTGACTTTCATTGCCTCTGCCATCTGAGCAAAGTCCATTTGCTTTGCCACCAATGTGTTTTAAATTAATGCATTTCCGTAACTTGAAATTTGACTGACTCAGACAAGCAGTTTCTGTGTTAGTTCAGCACTGAGGGAGACACAATCCCAGAACTCTAAAAGGGTGCAGGCTTATGTCAGAGAGTGATTGATACATGCTTACATAAAGCCAACCCATTAAACCCTGTACAATTTCAGGGCTGCTCACTTGGTAAGTGCTGCTCCCCGCAGGGCTGTCCGCCTGGGAACATGCTGTACGGCACACATATACCTCACCCGAGGAGCTCAGCCTTGCCTGACACTCTGCACGCTGCCTTGATTAATTGCTCATCAAGCTGCAATAGAGTTTAATTAACTGATGAAGTTGATCCACCATTCTCCTTTAATCTGCGCCTTTTTATGCTTCTTCTGCCTGAAGCTGGAGGGCGGAGTAGATACAGCAGTACTCAGGGTGTCACATTTCTCATTAAAGCCCCCAGTCTGCACTCATTTTACAATCACTGATATTTTAGTTTTAAAGTAATCCGTAGAAAAACTTTTTTTTCTTCACATATTTATTGAGAATGGGAAAATCATTTCCTTTAAGTTCCACTCAAATCATCTTTTGTTCTATTTTAAAAGCATTCTTAGTGGTCTTTTAATTTTAATTAGGATTATGCGGTTTTTAGGCAAATTAAAAAAAAAAATCATATTCTAGGACAAAGTTTGTGAAGTTGTGGGCAAGACTGTTAGTGCGGAGGTAAGCCTTTGCTGATTTCCCATCATTTCTTTCTTTACACTTTCTCCCACTTGCTTAGAGCCCCTTACAACCCCCAACCTAACATTACTGGTGCAACAAAAATTGACAGCAATATTAAAGATGTCCGACGTAAAGTTCTGAGCCAGTCGCCAGCTGGAACAGGTAAACCATGACCTACATGGATCTATATGTCTGTAAGTGGATGCATCAGAAAGGAGTTGAGCAGGGAGACTTTGGCCGCCCCATTTCTTTCAAACTGCCTTTTTTTCTTCTTCTGATTCATCAAAGTTTGAATAAAGAATATTTTAAAATGCAGTTATAATCTTAAATGTCCTCTATCATGAGGAAAATGCTACAAAAAACATCTTATAAACAGCAAAGACATTGTTTTAATTGGAGTGGGTCCCTCTAATGGCTTATTGGTAACAAAAATTTTATAAAAGAAACAGCCAAAAATAAATAAATAAATAAAATAAAACACAGATCAGTGTCGGATTCTTTTTCCAGCAAAATATGATCCAGCCTCAAACTAAGCAAGATTGAACCAAAATGAAAAGGATCCAATCTTTCACAACAGGGGTAACAATCCTCAGCCCTCTTAAAAACCCATTCAGAAAACAAAAAATCTTTGATCTTTGACCTGAACAACACAGAACACTGCTGTTGTAGATCTCTAGGTTTACGTTTTCTTTGAGCAACTCATGTTGACAATCTGCTGCACTTGATCTCACCAGCCTAATAACATAGGACAGCGACATGTCGTCCTCCAGTGCACATGTCTGTGGGAGGCTGTGCTTGCAGGTGCAGAGGCACCTTTGTCATCCTTTTCCTGTGTAATGTGTGTGTCAGCAGAGCGCGTGCATGTAGAGGAATATAATGCCCGCTCTGTGGGAGCTAAATGTCTTAATGCAGCTGGAGCAGGAACATTGTTCTCTGCACCTTATCATTTAATTACCTCTGACAGTCCTTTGCTCTTCCCTTTTTAGGCAAAGCTTGGTTAATCAAATTACAGAGGTAGTGGAATAATTAGAAAAAGGAAAATGGATTTTACCCTGCCCTAACAGCAAAAGGTTCTTCTACTGTACATCATACTTTGATTTCTTTTCTGTTTCATTATATCTGCTGCTAGGAGCACTTGACAAAAAAGAAGGTGCAGAACAAACATGACTGTATTCATTCATGGATGGTACAAGTATATATGTTACAAATTGTTAATAAACGTTAAAATTGGGTAAAAATATTTACTGTTCCTTGCTAGGTCCCCCTATTTCACATATTTCTTTTCAGTGCACATTTGCATGCCTTTTATTTCCTTCTTTATTACAGTGCACTGTGTTCTGAGTCCTGATTGGCTGTTAATCAATCTCTGTGCTGTGTCCCCTGTACAGAATGCATTCAGCTCACCAAATCTGGATCGCAAACAGGTCTTTGTTTTTTATTTCTGTAATACAGGACTTATTTTTCTACAAAGGTTTGAACTTTGAGAGTTCTAACAAGAGAGAAAAGTGTGAAAATGTTAACGTTTGTCTGGGAAAAGTGTCTAAAGTGTGTAGTGAGGAGTTTTCACAACCTTAAAACATCTGTAGTTCCTCTTCGTGAATTTCACTCATCACGGGTTTTATTATTTTTTGCAGTGCAAGTTATTCAAGTTATAAACTGACCAATCAGATGAATGAGAAAAAAAATAAAACTAGGTGGTGCCTGCTGGCCTAAACATTCTAAACCTTCGACTGTCAGGTTCTCCTAAGCCCATTTTTAAGTGGAGGGAGTGTGGACCTCCAACAAGCTCACCCCTGCCTGGCAAGAGTGGTTGCCATAGAAACATTGACGCAGGCTGACTCAAACCAATCACTGCCTACTGACGTCTGCATTGTAAAAAAAGTGACTTTACTTAATTAGGTAGGAGGCGGAAGGAGGTCACTTTTTATGAGTGACATCACAATCACTTGGTCCAGTTCTTAGATACAGTACAAGTAAAAAGTGAGTTGAAAAGGACCTAATCTGAATCCGATGAGTTCAAATGACTCATCAAACCCATCAAGTTATCATCCAAATAACTGTAGAAAAGTCTCATTTCTTCTCAGGTCTTCCATCATCCCTTCCAATGACTGACAAATCTGGCCAACAAGGATCCAGCATGAAAGCTTTTGCTGTAGCAGTAACCTACTTACCACTGTCTTTACAATTGGTTGTGAAGTTTTAGAATCTGTGACGGTTCAATTGCCTTATTATCCAGGGATAATCTCTCTCCAGAATTTGACAAAAAGTGGGATGGATGTGAGTCTTCCTGCAGTTTTGGAAGGAAAAAAAGATGCTCTCTCACTGATGCTCTTGGATGGAAACCTAGAAAGTGAAATTTTCTATAATACTCTAACAATCCACAGATTTTTTCAAACCCGATTCTGATTCATGATCACAGCTCGATACAGGCCTATGCGGTCAAATCAGGAACAGCTCAAAGTGGATGAAAATCCGTATTGAAAAGAAAAAAAAGTACAAATTTAAAAAACTGTTTTACATAAAAGTACACACTGTAAAAAAAAAAACACAGTTTAAAAAAAGGGTAAAACTCTAAAGAAATATTGAAAATGAAAAAAAAAGATATTTGAATTTTTTATTTAAAAAAAAAGTAAAACACGGAGGAATGACACAGGGCACAAACAACGGACACTGTTTTAAATTGGAAATTACATCACTAGAACCACTATCACCCGATGTCAATCATGTCTAGACAGCCAATGGGCTCAGAGCTCCGCCCCTACAAAAAATTAGAATCAACTCTGAAAACTAAAATTGGATTAAAACTTTAACCTAATATGGAAAATAAAGAGGGAGAGAAAGGCAAATACAAAAATTGAAAATAAAAAAAGTTGTAAGAAAAAATATAGCAGTTTTAGGTTTATAACTTTATTTTAAATCCATGTTTCAAATGTATATATTTCTATTTTTTATTTCATTTTTTAATATAATTTAAAATATATTTATGTAAAATTTGAATTTTTTTATTCCTTTTATTTCTTCAAATGTTCAAAATGTCCTTCATTGTGTGTACCTTCAAGTTTAAAACTGTTTTCAAATCTTTTTGCTTCTTTTAAAATCTGGTTTTTCCTTGCCTTTAAGCTGAGCCTGATTTGACCCCACACTGGTCCTCCTTTGTTCCCAAATCCAAATGCAGTTGGAAGTGACTGGAGTGTCAGTCGTGTGGGTTGGCTGCTTGTGTTCCTCATAAGATGCCGCTTGTCTTTTCCTTCAATGACATTTGTTGTCTGTCTCCGCTCTTTCTTCCACTCCATCCAGCCAGTGACACATTCCATCAAGAGGGGTCAACAGATATCTGAAAATTCGTTCTCTCGCACTCAAAGAAATCAATTCTCGTCTCAGGTGATTCTCCTTTCTGTCCACTTGTGACAGCTGGTTCACAGCTGGGGTGAGTCCACCTTCGGATTCCCTTCTATTCAGGCAGGACTTCCTGTGTCTGAGCACGGAGTCAATCTCACTTCATCTGCATGATTCATTCTGCTGCTGTGTGTAGGAACTCACTTCTCCCACCCTGCAAAAGCGCCAGTGAGACTCCACCCCCATGATGCCATCAATCAGCTGTTGTCACACTACATAAAGGATATAGTCGTTCCTATATGACAGATGTAGGGCATCAGTATGTGACAAGGGGCTGCCAATGACTGAAAGCTGACTTTAAAAATACCATAAAGTCCTTTAACAGCTCATTTTAGAGAAAGTTCTCTCAAAAATGAAAGAAATCCAACTTAGACTACCATAAATCAGAAACTTTCAAATTACTATAATAGTATCAGGCTGCAGTCAGGCCACAATGGCTTGATAAAGTAAAAATAGTGAGAAAAAAATATTCTTGACCTCTGGACTGACTGTGGTCTGTGGTTGGCATGTATGCTGTAAGCAATGCCATCTAGATTACAATGAATATGCCAAATAAATCCTGACTGTTTATGCAGTTAAAGGAGAAAAAAAAATACACCACAAACTTTCTAATTATACATATAACCAGTCAAACATAGGAAATCAATAGCACCTCTCTGATTGCCTCTTCTTTTGCCAGGAAGTGATTCTACCAAGAAATAAAACAAACGTATATTGCCTGTTCAGAAAAATGTCTTTTTATAGCTGAAAAATTGAAGACACTAAGCTGAAAAAAAAAACTAATAATACCCTGTACCCCATTCTGCCCCTAAGTCATGTCAATAAATGTTCAAAACTACAGTTGAGCTATTTGGGTTATGCAGAAACTGCTGTAGTAAAAAAAACTAGCTAAACTAAACAATGTTAAGCACAACCAACAGACCACTATGTACATATTACAACAATTTGCTGATACATATTGTATGTTAAAATATAATATACCGTGGAGTTCATTTTTTATATGCAGCTGAAAAATGAAAGCGAATGTGTTTTGCACAGACAAGTGACATATTAGTTACAAAGTAAATTAAATTATCTAAGGCAAAGATTTAAGCTATTTGTTCTAAAAGTACTGCAATGTAGTTTTTCAGTAAGGCAGATAAAAATGCATAGGGGAATCATCTTCAACTGAAGACAAATGTCTAAATCTTGACATTTTACTTGGTTTAAAGTTATTTTCATTTCTCTTTGCTCTTTACCTTTCCAAGCTTTTCTTAGCATCATCACAGCCAAGGATTGTTTTGTCTCATTAAGAGAAGAAAGACAGTTATTATTAAATTGAGACAAAATCTTTTTGCTCCATATCTTGACGATAGAAAAACTTGTTTAAGACTAAAACAAACTCAAATTTTACTGTAATTGTTGGTTCAACTTTGAGGATTTTATTTTAAAGTTCAATAGATCTTGGCTGGTCAGAATGGCATTTATTGCCACTATTTTGGAAAGAAAAATGTAGATTTATGTTGTAGTAACAGGATCTATTAGGATGAGCCAACTAGTATTAAGATCATTCTCTTATTTTTTTTTTTTCACAATTATTTTCTAAAATGAGTAATATTCACTTATTATACTAGTTTTTTGTCACTGTATTTAAAATGAACTTTTTTGTTTATTAGAAAGTATATTTATGTCATCTTAGTAGAAGTTGAATTTAATTTTACAAATTGAGGTTCTTTGCCAATTCCCATTTAGAACAACCAACATGAATGTCTGTTCCTGATATTTGACGAGGGAAATAAAAGGAAAGAGGAAATCAAGTGACACTAAAATAACAATTTGAAGGCAATAGTGTGACCTGTGAAAAACCCCACACCCTCTACTCCTGCAGAGTTCTGTTTCACCATCAGTGCTGCTAAAAATGCTATAATTCGGTTGGACACAGCGCAGTGGATGTCGTCCAACAATCTTCGACACCACCATTAACTGTAACACTGAAGCTATCTTACATTTGGCAGCTGCAGTTGGCAACTCCTGCCTGTTACATGCACAGCACAAATTAATCCTCGAGCCTCTCTGCCTTCAGAAATGTGCGGCAGAAATAGAACTTAGACTTATATTTTAATTCTGATAACATAAGGTAAGATATCACACCAAAACATTTTATTGAATTATTCTTGGTGGACACGTGTTTGACATTCTGATGTTCTATTGAAACCAGACGAAAAGTCACCCAGACAGTTTTTTTGCAATGTAGCAGAAATCTAAATTCTGCTTTAGTTTTATTTTATTTTATTTTTTGACGTATATTAAAGCCTGGTGTATGTCAATTTAAAATTTTGATATAAAACTCCGCTTAGATCTGCAGAGGCTTTAAAATGTTTCCATCTGGGGAAAAAGTGGGGGTTCTCATGCAGCTGCCCAGAGCCGCGATGAACAGTTGTTATGCCTGGTGAGTTATCTACAGGAGCTGGAAAAAACACACAAGAAGACTCCAACATTGAGCTAGAAATTTATGTTGCCAATGGCTGTTATTTAACTGAGTTAAAGTGTTTTAGGGTACATTTTTACTTGAACAGAACCCAAAGTACTCGGTTCTTTATACTTTCCCAGAACTAGGAGAGTGCCGAGTTTTAAAATTGCCACCATCAATCATGAGGTTTTAAAGGATGCAACAAGCAATTTCATGGATGATTTTTTTTCTACGTCTTCTACATTATTCCCCATCAGACTTGTGTGTTATTGTGGCCTCTTTTTCTTCAAAGCTACCTTTTTTTGACCAAAGCATTGCAGATAAAGAGCAAAAGAAAGTTTTTTTTTTCCCTGTAAGACGTTTAGTACCTCATCCAATTCTTGTATTTGCAATGCTGAAATGACTTTAATATATATTTACACATTTGAAACAAGAATCGTTAGACTATGACAATACTACAAGGACTGAGCTTTACCTAAGCCGTGGGGATTAAACTTTTACATAAATCTTTCAGATAGCGTAGAACAAGTTCCATTTTACACTGTTCTAAATTATTTCTGCTCCCTGTTTTTGAACAGTAGGACCGAATAGGAATACATCTATCTATCTATCTATCTATCTATCTATCTATCTATCTATCTATCTATCTATCTATCTAAAAAAATAAGGTTTTTGTCCACGAGAGATGTTTTCTCAAACTAAAATTATTAACTTCCTGATACAATACAGAAAATAAGATATTTTTTTCTTGAAACAATGTCTTTATACTTTCTTAAGATTACATTTTTGCAGTGTAGAATATACACAGAAAAAAATAAAACACAGGAGAAGGAGAACCCCACCAGTTCTATTTAAGTAACACTAAAAATAATTTTATGGCTAGGCTAATAACTGTTGGTTTCAGACTATTTTAAATATTAGTGCTAGAGCAGATACAAACAGAAAAATACAAAATAAGTAATTAAACACAAAAATAATCATAAATCATCATGGGTCTCTATTTTTGGACATTAGAGTTTTCTCAGTCACTTTAGTACAATTCTCAGATCAGAATGAAATTCCAAAAACTATTTGTTCAATCTCCACATCATCATGTCACTTGTGCACATCATATAAACAGTTTCTTACTTCTTTGAACAAGTTGCAATTGCTTTGGTACATCCATGCAAATGATTATGTACAATTCTCTGCTCTTTGCTACATTATCAATTGTTTATGTCATGTTGATCAAAATGTATTATTTAGTTCACTGTGCAATAGTCTTACTCCTCAAAACACCTAGTCATTAGTTCATCGTATAAGCCATTGACTGCAAAATGGTTGACCAAGTTGTCATAATGTGACAAACATATTTCGCTGCATTGCAAGAGAGGATATTCGCTGCGATGTGGATGAAAATTTGTGGCCTAACATATAGGAACGACAAGAGGTGTAGGAAGACCACACCAATTCCTACTGCACTGCCTGTACTGTTCTAAAGAATATTGTCCTACCTTTTTTTTCCCTTTGTGTTACTGTTTGCAGTGGGTTTTTTCTATGTTGGTATGACATGGTCTGTCAACAAATTACAATATGAACAATAAAAGTGTAAATGTGAATCTTGTCCAATCTCTTGCAATCAAACAAAAAAGGTGTAACTTACATTTTACAATAATTGTCATCCAAACTTTAGCCATAGTTTACATCAGAACCTCGCTCTAAAGTACACAGTTATATTGACAACATGACTAAGAAATTTGACCGTCTTGTTCGTAGACAATGACACAAGGACTTGACACTCTGATGGCACTGACATGTTCAATGACATAAAGACTTAGTTTTGAGAGATGAACTAAAGCAAGTAAACAGGCTTTTGCAAGAAATCCAGTGTTTTGCTGTTTGTTCCAATTGTTTTGAGAAATGCACACACGTATTTGCAAACTTCAAACTTATGTCATCATTTTCAGCTTTAAAGGTCTTTTTACTACAATGTGCACATTTGAAAAGCAAACATTCCTAGAAGCAAAATGTTTTTTCAGAGTGGGTCAGGGATGCTTATAGGTTAACTAGCTGCTGAATTAAAAAAAAATAAAAAAAATGACAGCAGCAGGATTTACTTTAGCAGTTTTTAACAGGATTCCAGTACATTGTGGCCACAGAGAAGATTTCATTGCTCCCTTCAACAAAAGACCTCCAGCTGTAAGACGAAAGATATGTAGAACATTTCAAGACATGTAATTTAGGAATGTTCAGAAAGGGTAAAATGTGCCTGGAAACAGTTTTTATTATTTATGGTTTGAATTAAACAATGCATTTTTTAAACAGAGATCCCTTGTTCTCAGAAGATAAGCAAACATGCACCAACATCTGCCAGCTCAGACCACAAGAATAATAATAAAAAAAAAAACCTCCTTCTGTTGTAGACTGACTTCAAGGTGTCAGTGAAAATGTCTGTTATGGCCAGATAGCGCAGCCACAAATCTAACATCGATGCGTCACAAGGAGCAAGCGCGGTTCATTTTGAATCAAAGACAATTTAGGATGATGGCAGGAACAGTTGTTTATTTTTCTGTCACCCTTTCCTAATCAACAGACTCCTGAAGCAATCAGCAGTGATTTCAACTGATCTCAATCACCACAAATCAACCATTAGAAGCTTTACTCTGTGCATCCATTTCATCTAAAGACTCCAGCAGGCAACAAAAAAATAAACAAATAAATAAATAACTCTGTCAACCTGGTAATTTTGTTATCAATTTACAGTAATTTTCTCTTGTAAACTCAGAGAGCCAGTGAGGAGCACCTGCTCAATAATAAATGGTGTGGGAGTAAAAACTGCCAGTGGTGCCGACAGCCTCTCTGGTCTGGAATACCATCACAAGAAGAGACCGAGTGACACATATTTGGATGTTTGTCATCTCTGCAGAGCTGACCGGGGATTTTTATGATCGTTCTCTGCGTTCTGATACCGCCTGGTCTTTTCTTTGCTGTCCTGTCTGATGCCACAGCACAGTTTGGCTGAAGAACAAACAGAAGAAAAAAAATCCAGCACAGACACGCTTTCACGCTGATATAGTGTGTTTGCTGCTCTGTGAAATTATCTGTACTTTTTATCAACTGCATCCTATAAAGAGGTAATAGCCACTGTTGGCAACACAATGCCACAGAATGACTAATTTGCTCCCTTGGGCTGTTGTTGTTCACAGTCTCATTCATCTTAACACGGTCCATACTGGTCATTTTGTATTCATTAATTCCTTATCATTACAAGGCAAGGCATTCTAAGTCTGCACTCTGCAGTGATTGAATGGTTAACTAGAAAAGATATTGACAAAATTTAATTGTTTCACTATTAGAAAGTCGATTGAGTTAGCTCAAATGAGTAGACATTGATTGATGGAAGCTCATGAGTTGAATCGATATGAAACTGATATTAGACTTGTAGTTCACAAAATGCACATTTTTGAGTTGATTAAGCTTTTTCTGATAAGCCAATGTTGTTTTCATGCATGTGTTTTGATTATTTTTTGTCAGATGTATCTATTAGCTTATGAGTAAAAAAACAAACGTACACCTCACAACATAGCGGCCAATTCTTCTGTCTGAGGTTTTTAGTTTTTTTTACTGTGTTGCTTCTTGTTTAGAAATGATTAGATGTTGATTCCACTTCTTCTGATTTTTTTACATTTCTATCCTCCATGTGATAAATCAAATTATGTAAACCCAGGATTATACTTTTCTGAATAGAAACCATTGACTGTATGCAAGAACTGGACTGAGTGGCTCCACCCCCCGGCGTTCCAAAGAGGAAGTACTCACAAGCTCCAAGGAGCCAAAATCTCATAATGAAAGCTGTTTATTTCTCAATAGAACAGATTATGTTTGTCAGAATAACCATGTCCTATTGTGTTATTTATTTTAAATGTGGTTTTGCTAATCGAAATTTTAAGTAGTAATAAAAGTATTAATAAAAGTAATAAATTGGCCAGTCAGATGCCTCAAAAGTACGTAATCTCAAGACAAAAGTTTGAAACGTTAACATATTTCAAGTGGTAGAGTTTGGCCTTCCAACAAGTTCACTCCTGATTGGCGAGTGGTTGCCATAGAGACGATGACTCGGACAGATTCCGGCCAGTTGTTACTTACTGGTGTTGTGTGCCTCAGAAATGGCGTATCGTGGTCTACTGGCGACTACATTTTTTTCTTTTTCTTTGGCGCCCCAAGGAAGTCTTTTTCCATGACATCACCCTCACTAAGTCAGGTTGGCAGATATGGTCAGTGATAGAAATCCAGCCTTTGTGATTGGAGACATGCAATTGCTCAATGTTCCTTTCTTTTTTCAGGTAGACCAAACGGAGTGCTGAAAACAATTTACAACTAGGTCTTTATGAATATGCAAACTGCAGTTGCTTCACAAGTATAACACCCTCCGTAGGGGGCTGAGGCAATGTGATGAAGACCTGTGTCAAGCCAAGTGAGCTGGAACTGATGGTTCACATAATGAATGGTCGAAAATAGACTGAGAATTAAAGCTGGCCTGGGATGTTAATTGACTATGATTCTTGGGTTGGTGCCTTCCAGCCCCAGGCTCCTGTTCCCTTCCCTGAGCTTTTCTGTATCACTTTGCTTCTCCGCTCTGTCCTATTTATTGCTCTCTGTGCTTTAACATCTCCTGAGTTTGCCTCTTAAGTCCTTCTTTTCATGTCCTCTGTGTTTTCCTAGCAAGTTTCCTCTACCTTGAAGGTATCTGAAATGTCAGAAATAGAGATGGGCAGGCATGTGACACACTTTCCACACTGAAGCCACCACTTACACACATTTTTAAAGGACTGGGGCAATCCTGGGAGAGTTGTAACACTAATGAGACTACCATGTTAATATGCATGAACAGACACAATGAGAGAAAGAGCAGCAAGTTTACAATTTACAATGAACAGTTAACATGGCATTGTACTGATATCACCTGTTTAGCATTCTCCTCCATAATTCATCTGCTCAAATAGGTGACCTGTGCACCTCTGCAGTATGTGTGCTGGCATTGCTGTACACTGATAAATATGCCAGAAAACAGAAGTAAGATGGCATTTTATTCACTAGCAGCAATGTGAGTTTTAAATATTGATAGATATATCTTTCTTATAAAGAAAATACAACCTCTAAAAGTAATAAATTAATCCAAAAAATAAATGTATGTCTGAAATTCAAGGCTTATGATTCTGTGGCTAGAAGTAGGGAAGAAAACTAATCTGAATGAACTATGAATTAAAGGGTATTTGTTGTGTTTTGAAGACTTTTTATTCAGCAGCTTCTCAGTAAAGCAGCTTTTGTGTCAATGTAATATACACATTCTATTCAACGACAACAGAGCAATTCAAGATGCCGTCAATACAACGTCCAAAAGAGAAAATACAGCCCAGCAGAGGCAGTTCAGTTTTGGTAATAGAAAATCAGACACTGCTGAAGCTTCATGACCATCATTAATCTTCTGCCCCTGAGTCTGACTCAGAGTGACTGTTAAAAGAGGGGAGGAGATGCAGAAGAAAGCCAAAGGGAGAGTCCAGAAAGAATGAGAGAACTGAATTAGAGAGCAAAATACAAACAGTTTTGGTTATGGACATCACAGCAGCGCTAGAAAGGAAAGAAAAAACAAAACGATTAAAGATAAGAGAGAAGGGAAAAAACTAAGAGAATCCTAAGAAAATAAATTGACCTTAAAGGAAGTCCCTCCACTCACAGCAAATGGGTAACTTTATGACCCAATCTCAGATTATATGGCGTCCATGTTGGATGGTGATCGATCATTCCAGTTTTCTTCCACATCACAACCAATTAATCCATCTTACAGTTAAAATGCTCCACGTGTCACCTTGTTGATTGTCCCCTAACAGATAGATATGAAGCCTAGATAGTGTTTTTGTGAAGGCAGCTGTGGGCAAAGTTCTGACCAGAGCGTACAGAGGCTTCCATTGATTTGTGGCACCGAAGGACAGACGGAGGTTGAACTCTAAGGGTTGTGGGGCTGAGGCTGCCTTGGCTGTCAGGCTTTAAAGGCTGTTGGAGTTCTGAGACAGCTCAGCGTACACAGGCATTTATCATCTGCGAGGTAACTCGCTTCTCTGAAAACAAGTCAGGCGAAAAATGAACAGCTGCCACGGCTGCACTGACATGGACCCAACTATTCTTTCTGCGTTTTCACTGTACACGCTTTCCAGAAACAGGAAACAACTCAGACGTATTGTCAATTCAACACATAATAACTCAAGAAGGAGGAGCATTTTTTGACTGTAGTTAATGTATTTTAACTGACTGCTTTCCTAAAGGATCTTTAACAGGTTGTAATTAAAAAGGGAGGGATCAATTTCTCAAGTAAAACGGCAAACAAAAAGGAAGACAAAATGAAAGCTTTGGGCAGCGTTGCATGGCCCACAGGTGCTACCCGCCCTTGCCATGCTGCCCCTCGTTACCTGTTTTTTACCTGCCCTCACTGGCTGAACTTCTCTCTGCCTTTGCCACCCTGGTCAGAGCTGCATGTGACAAATTCCTTTTTCCAGAATGGCAAATTTTCTAATGGTTTTATCTCCATAGCAACCATCAAATTTTGAGGAAGGCAAGCAGGTTTATGTAATTTTTAGAAAAATCGTCAAAAAGTAAATTTTGGGATTTCCTTGACAATATAGTTTTTTTGTTAATCACGCCCACATGCTTAATATGTTCATTAAATATGTCATAATGGTTTTTTTTTCAGCTTCAGCCAACGATTCACGGTGAAAAATGTGTGAGTAATAGATGAACACCACTCTTTGAGCTTGTCACACAGACATTGAAGCATTGTCATTTAAACCAGTTGAACTTGGAGCGGATTTGGTAGTGATGTGTAGGTAGCGTCCTTTTTAATTCACAGAAGTGCCATAGATATACCTGCAGTGCAGTGGAAAGGTATGGTAAGAAAAGCCTTTCCGTAAAAAAAAGACAATTTTCTTTTTGTCCTTGTGACCGAACATCCAGAGATTGAGTGCCAACTTCTTATAATGTGGATTTTTATTAATGCTGTATGTTCAGCTTTCCAGGATCCACATAAGGATTCAGTGCAGTTGGAGATTTGGTTTGAAAGAGTGTCACTCAACTTAATACAATTTTAATAGCCAGAAATCTTTTTGTCTGTGGGATATGGATGCAGACACTGGTGTATTAATGTTTTATGTCAGAAAATACTTTTGATTCTCAATTTTCAATTTTAACATTAAAATATTTTATATTATGATTTACTTGAACACATTCTGGTACCTTTGCTGAGCACAAAAAACATGGATTTCACCCACCTGATTCTCCTGTATACTACTATGCCTTTATCCTTTTTCATTCTGTCTGTGCCCAGCTCATGGCTCCATATCTCTGTCTTATTGAAACTCAAACAGAATGTGGGCCCATTTCCCTGTGCAGCACCGAGTGTTGGGGAGGACTGCAGATTAAAAAGCCTTCCCTTGGGTGCGCTCACCAGGCTGTTCAGCACTGCTCGCGAGGGAGATTCACTACATACATTCTCTTTTATGGCCCTTTCCTTATTCATCATAACACAGCTTCAATTTTATTAACTTCTCAGGCCAAGCATACATCTTCCCTTCTGCCAACAGTCTTTTCCCATTTTATCCATACAGCCACCAGTCCACCAAGATCTTCTTGATCTATACAAGCACACATAAACCAATATGTCCTACTTCTCACCAGCAAGAAGGCAAACTCAAAAATACACGGACATGTAAATGATGAAAACTCCCATCAAATCATGTTTTTTATCTTGCTGTTGATTCTGCTATTAAACATGAGTGAAACAACACCTCCAACATCTGTTTATGTTTATAACATCTCTAAAATAAACTAATACATTGAGAATATTTATATTTTGTGGATCTGCATATGCAAGGCCAATGTACATGGAAGTATGTCTGAGTACACATTTTATATTACACATGGTTCTACCCTCCCTTAAGGCAGTGTTAGCAACATTCTGAAAACAGATGGTCATTGCCCTCTTTGCCATTTGAAAAGACATACGGCATGTTCTTAAATCCACCACCTAATTCCCCCGACGACAGTGCATAATATACCAAACACTATAAAAAAACATAAATAACGTGTGGGCGGGAGACAACTGTACTTTAATCTGTAATCTAAAATAAAGGTTGACAACTCATGTCAGCAACAAAAAATTGAAAAACGAGCTTGAAAAACAGTCAAGACTTTGCATGGGTAGGGAAAGCACAGAGTTTTCTTGTTCATTTGTTTAAGTTTTAAGCCAATGGAACTAAGATACACCAATTCAAAGACCTTCCCCACCACTTGGTTCAAAGATCCACTCCTATTAATCATATTTCTTTTGGTGTTTTAACAGGTTCTTGTGGCATTTTTTTTATCATGATGGAGGATATACAGTATATTAAAAGATTATGCAAAAAACTGCATTTCTTTTTTCAAATCGTTAAGAATGAGAAGCAGAGAAAAAAAAAGCTTGTAGTTGTGATGTAGAAGCTACTATTGGTAGGCCAGATGCTCCATCCTGATGCCTCCACCTGTAGACGACTAGATCCACGGACGTCTTTTCTTCATCTGAGCTGGCATCTGACTCCCAACTGTACGGCTGGATAGCTCCAATACTGCTCCCCATATTTGTTGCACTGGTAACATTGGATTGAAAGTGTTTGGGGCTGAAAGCTAATGGGAGAGCGAGTAAACAGAGAGCTCTTAACAGTGGTAAGAGGAAAGGGGGACGGGGTTGCTCTGTGCTAACGGTTGCCAGCTGGAGCTAACGCCAGTGATCCCGCCCACAACTTAGATGTGTTTTTTTAATGAAACTATGACAGGTTTTTGATTTGGGCTAAAAATGGTTTACTCATCAAAATATAATTGAAATGGGTTTTTAAACCTTGATTTTTGGGTCAATATTTTGATTTGTGGATTGCAAAACAATAACAAAAACCTAAATGCTCACATGTTTTTTTTGTTTGCAAATAAATGAGTAACGATGAAGAAAAGCCTTTCAGTTGGCTTACACTAAGCATGGTGTAATGTAACACAACGCATGTTTGTAACTTTCAACTTAACCCTTGTGCTATCTTAGATTGACCCCACCCTAACTTTGATATGTTCTCCCTACCATAACAAAGGTGGATAAAGGTGGAAAGATTTCATATAATCCATGGACACCAGTGAAGATCACAAATCATTGAAGAAGAAAGGTTCAGCGCACTGTCTAGTGGGTCTAGATGACCCAACTCCCAACGTTAAAGTGCCTAGGATAGCACAAGTGTTACGCAAACGTATGTCGTTGGGATGTAGCATTTCCCTTTTCACATTTGATTTGGTTATGAACATCCATCTCAGGTACTTATTCAGGAATGTGTTCTCTATTTTACAATAGCAATCGCATTGACTTTTATTTTATGTCTTCATAAACTAAAACCTGTTTAGTGAAGAAAAGAAAGTAACTAATGAACCAATTTTATATTCATTTTTAATAGTTATAGATCTTGGATAGTCTCTTTGAATTACAGATATAAGAAAAAAAGGCAACACTTCATATTTCATAGAAGATACTAACCAGCAAGGAGACATCATTAACATTTAGGCTGAACAGTTTACCAATGTTAGAAGTCTAGAGATACAGGGTTAGAGTTTAATCTACTTTTTAGCGTTTCATGTCTGAACAGCTCTGTTTCATTTTGATCAATTGGCTGCATTAGTGCGGTTCGTTCCAAGTAGTCTGAGATATTAGATCAACTTCCACGGTTTTAATATTGTTAAAACCTAATATACTCTTGGAAAAAATGACTACCATTCATTTTGAACTGAATTAACTGTTTTTTTTTGTGGCACAAATACGTTGAAATATGTGGTTTTAATTAAATGTTTCTATAAGATTTGATTTTAAAATAAATGTGACAGAAAGATGATGCATAACGTTTCCTCAAAGCTTTGCCTAAAACTTTGAATGAATTTCTGACAGTCAACTAAAACAAATTATTTTAGCTCCCAATAATAAAATAAACAAAACTGAATTGAAACAAATGGATATGCTCTGCAGCAAATTAAAGATTCAACGGTGAGCTACAAATGCCGTAACATCAAAGACAATTAATTCTACACTATCATCAACCATATCACAATGAAAAAAAAACACAACGAAATGGAGCCAAATCTGTTGTTTTGAAAAGTCAGATTGCCTCCATATGCTGCTGCTCCTTGTTCTAGCTGCTTATGAGGGAGACAGTTTATTCCCCCGGCAGCATGAACCACTTGTGACATTTGGCTCTGCAGCATCAGATGGTTCATCCAGCTGTTCCAGACCCCCCCTCAGCAACATGCAGAGGTTGAGCTAGAGGTGGTGCACTCTTCAGAAAAGTTTGGATGGGCTAAGTAGACAGACTTAAAGCTGCTAGACTTTCATGTTGAATTTTTCACAGAATAATCCACTCTCGCTCGCACACTGCCTGTTGTTTTGTGAAAGTACCGGTAAATGCGCACTCAGAAAAGCAAACACTTTCAAAACGGCTGCATTCCAATATGCAACTGGATCAACACAATAAATGCATTTTTCCACAGCTTCCTTTCAGAATACTGCGAGCATCTGAATGACCTTCTTAATATTTACAATGTAGCCGGGGATTGTTTCTCAAAGCCATTTCAGGCGAAATGCTGTTTTGCCAAAACTATTGTTTTTATAACATGAAAACATTGGTTTCGAAGACGCTGAGTCAAATCACAAAGCACCTAGGATAATTTTCCAGAGTGCTGCCATCTTCATACAAAAAGCACATCTTTTTAGTGAGGAAAAATATATCCCTTTACAAGATTCACAACAAAGCTCTTTGTAGTCTTTAGAACAGACTCTCCAAGGGACACAAAGATTTTTTTATCCAATAGAAACATATGAAAGGATCAAACTATAGCATTACCTTTTCTCCTAAAATTATTTTTTCTTGTTTGTGACTATATTGATTTTATAAATTAAAATTGTACAACCTATGAGGGAGAAATGGTCATGTCTTTTTGGTTAGGTATTTATTTCCTGGAGGTCTATTACAAAGCTCAGAATATCAATAAGCTTATAACGATTTTTTTTTTCTTCACAAAATGATTAAACCATGACTAGCCATGAGAATCGATGCATGCATTTACATCCCTGCTGCCATTTGATGCACCCATAACTGCCCCACTCACTACATCATCAAGTATGTTCAATAGTTTAGGCTGCTTGTGCTGACCCGGTGGAGGGGTGGGTGGGGGTCACACGGGTCAAAGGAAATCTGAACATAAGGCTATATACATGCTAAAAAGGGAAGGCTGTGGCAGACTCCTTGCTTGCAAGTCTGATAAAATGCCACCATTAGCAGAAGCATCCAGGTGTAACGTGGCCACGAAGGCTGGATATCCAGGCAGGATGGAGAAACTCTAAAGCTTTGTTGTGGCAAGAGCAAATCCAAGCTCGCTCTACCATACATTGATCTCTGTGATGGCTCAATAGACTCTTTATATCTTTGTGTGTATGTGGACATTCATTTATTTTAGTTTTCTTAGGCAAAAGAGACAGAGGGTGTGCGCGGCGCACTGATTTGCTTTTAGAGCTCAGATTTCCATACTTTGCTATAGGGTGCTTTCTGTTGTAATCACTTTATCACAGTAATTGAATTGGATTTCATTTTCCTCTTTTCTGCTTCGCCGTATTGTGTCAACTTATCTGCATTTTGTAGGTGAAAACTTGACAGTAAAGGATCCCATGCTGACCGTCCTTCATCAAGCACTCCTATTTGCCAAAGCCGTTTAATTGAATAGTTCAAAACAATTATTCACTATAAGGGTTTGTGCTTGCTGCTAATTAAAATGAGTTGACATAGCCATGTGTGTTGTGGTGGCAGTTATGCAGGATATATTGTTTTGTAAACACCACAGTGACAGCGTGGAGGGCACTGTGTGTTTGTGCCTCACAAAAAAAACCTACAATATTCATAAAAAGATGTGCTTTGATTACTGTTCAAAAATGCATAAAAATACCTGCACATCAGTTGAAAAAAAAAATGGTTGATCCACCATATTAAAAAAAAACAAAATACGCCCCATAGATCTAATTTTACTAGCATCAGAAGCAAACCAACCAACACATAAAACTCAGACAAGAGAACAGCCCAAATATCGCTGTTGCACATTTCTTCTCCTTCTCCCATTTGACAGGGAGCAAGAAGTGCAATTTTGTGAATCTTCCCAGCAGATCAAAGTGCTACCATGTTCTAAGTACTGCCACCCACCCACCAGCCTCTCCTATGGAAGAGCCCATCAGCACTAAGATTGTAAGAAGTGCCAAGACAGCCTGATTAATCTTCTAATAGTTCTAGAGCAATACAGACAGATAGCTGAGAGGTAGAAGGAAAAAGAAGGAGAGAAAACTGGGCTGGGTTACTGCACTACACCTTATGTTCTAACAAAGAGGTTAAAAACCACATAAGTTGATGAAAACAGGGACATTCTACAGGGTTTTTCCTGCATTTCAATCTTTGAAAATATAAGGATCTTATGTAAAACTGCTGCCACACTGCATCATCATCTTCTATCCGCTTTCTGACAAACTCAAACTCCCTGTCTTCTTGACGGAATGATACGATCAAAAGGTTTACTTAAAGATGGGAAAAACGGAACAGAATCAAATAAGAGGGGGAGGTTTCTGCGGCATCTTGGGCTTGACAAGCAGACATGTGATAGCAATTCTTGGAAGCAGAAAGAAAGTGAAAAAAAACTGAGTGAAAGTTTGTGCTTTGAACAGTTCTGGGTAACACAATTCAGTGCTGCGTTGTTCCGGTGAGGACGTATGCGGTACTACAGATGCCGTGTAAAAACGCAGAGTTTGGTGATTCGTGTTGGAATGTCAATCACTTGTTTTCTGTTTACCTTTCCAGTGATTGTGGGCGGGTTCATAAAATAATTGGTTTGGCCAATATGGCATGTGGCCACATCCGTATAAGAAGGATTGTGGCCATACGAGAGCGCAGAGCTCCAGGCTAAATAAGGGATGGGCAACTCCAGGCCTCTAGGGGCCGGTGTGTTTGCATGATTTCCAGATATAACTCATGACTGATTACCTGGCTCAGGTCTGTCCAGCCAATTAGAACATGCCAGAGCAGGGTATGTTAGAAAACATGCAGGAATGTGGCCTTCACCCCTGATTATGCCAAATGCAGGCATGTGAAAGTTTGGATTTACTTCAGCGACCTGATTAAGAATGACGTGTGAACAACACTCAGAAAAAAAAAAGACCAATGTTGTGGCAATGAGCAGTGAAATAGGTGTGTACTTCTGTGTGTGTAAGAATGGAGATGCAGACCATCAGCAAGAATTAAATAAAACATCTTAGCAGGTTCCATCACTCTCCTCCACCCTGTGATGCATGATGTGTGTAGCATGTTTTAGCATTTTTGAAACATCGGTGCGAAGACTATTTAGGCACCAGGCCTTTTCAAAAGTAGGGGTTCTCGCCCGGGACTAAATAAAATCCACACGAGACCCATCTCAAGCAATGAATATAATGATAACATGAAGATTAAACAACAACCTGAGTTTGTTCATATGCCAGGTATCTTTCTTATTGGAGAGTTAAAACATTCATTTGAATATTTTTCTCTATAAGCTTCAACCTAATGGCAAAGGGGGCAAAATACTGTTTTATTTTTCAACAATATATGTTTCTTTGGATGTCACCCATTATTATTACATCTTGTGAAAATACTGCGTCTTGATGATACCACATTCTCCTTCTGGCTTTACTTCTCTAAGATTACACAATGTGACAAACTGGGTGGAGCTATAAATAAACGTATGTGAAGAGACAATAGGTGGGTCCTTCTGAATGGTGTCAGAATTGGTGCAGGGCCCAAGTTACGTCAGATATTTAATACAAACCGCCCACGTTTTCTTTTAGCCCAAGCTTGAGTCAAAGGTTATATAAGCAGATGTGGCCGTTTCATAACAGGAAAACAGCCAGCACTACAAGAACAACGGCAAACTGCATGTTTTGCTTGTGTTTAGTGGCTGCAAGTGTCACGCATGTTGGCAGGTAATACAACATGTCCAAACATTGTGCACAGGAGACAGAAGGAGGGCTTGCCTATTCTTCCTGCAGCACCGCTCTGTTGGTTCTTGTGTCGCCTGTCCCCTTATTTCATCAGTCTCTGTCGCTCCAAGAGGGCCTAGATTTCCAAACTTTCTGTGTTTAGTTTTTTTTTTTGTTTGTTTTGCAGCTAGAGTGCTTTTTTTTTTTTTTTTTTAGAATGGAAACAACATGATGCTGATAATTTGCAACATCAGATAAAATACAGGTAAGGCTTGCAATTATTTTGGAGAGAAATGTTATAATTTTGAGCCCAGCTCTTTGTCAAACACTAATTACAGACTTTCACGGTAAATGTTATCGGACAATGATGCGCAGAATTCACTGTTTTCTATAGGCAACGCACGGATCAGAAAACACAGCATGACTGCTGCATCGCAGCTGCAGCGGAGAGAGCATTTGGTGGAAAAACAAGATGAAAGTACTAACAGGACTTATAATTCTCAGATTAAGCTCGGTTTTGAGGTGTTGCTTGTCAGATTCAAGCACTGTTTTGACGAAAACCCTTTACCCAGCAAACAGAGGAACCATGTTGAGTGACTGTCAGCTTTTCAGTTGGTCCATGACAGCGTCTGTCTTCATCGAGGGCTTTTAAATTGGTTTCGGAACCGATTGGAAATGGTTCTTTTACTATACACTTCTCATAACTCTACCTCTCATCAAAGCCTGGCCATCATTTATCTGGATGATGACGTTTCCATTAGGCTCTGCCAGCCTCTTACTGCTGCGCTGTGAATTGTGGTGCTGGGGGGATGAGCACTGTTAACCAACACAACAACAAAAGGATCCCACTGGCTGGAGTGAGCAAAAGCCTCAATAGAGGCAAGGCAGTTCATCAGATGACTGCTGATCCAGAACACACAAAGGCAGGCGTATAGGCACACACACAAACACCCTTTTTCTCCCAAGCTCCTTCACGCTTACTCTCAGTCTTACACAGACAAACACACGATTTTACAGATCTAACAAATTCAGACAACAAAAACGAAGAAAAAAAGACAGAACTTGGCTGAGGGGAGTGTGTCTGTCAGCTTTTCTTTACCAGTTTCAGTGTTTCATCAAAGGTATGAAAGGCCCACAAGGTTTAGACGCCAATCTGGCAGCACTTTCACGCAGAACTGGGGCTCTTTCATAGACTGATATATACCTCCTCTCTGCATTTCCATCTTCATTACATTTATTTCTAGTCGCAGCTCACATTTACAGCTGGGCCTTTGTTTCAGGAATTGGGATCATTCCAAAGAGAATTGGGGCTTTTTGCTCCTCCAATCGTTTTCAGGTACTGGGTTGAAGAGGTCTGGTGACATTGTTGGTGTTAATAAGAACACAGCTTTGCCTGGTGTGTGTGGGTCAGCAGAGACATATGCTGACTTCCCACTCTGGGAGTTTTAATTAGATCTACATGACCGAACACTCTTCCACGCTGTCCTTATCAGCTATCCACATGATTCATGAATCATCCATCTAAGTGCTCACTAGATGTGGAAAAGCTTTCTTTGCTGTATGTAAATATTTATTCTACGCTAAGTAAAACTACTATTTTCCTTTTGAGGGTTTCTTTTTTCTTCTTTGATAGGATAGCAGGAAGCAACCTTTCTTCCATAATGATCTCATCAGGTCCAGATCCTTGACCTTTGTGCTTTGCTGTAAATGTCAACTGTCTTTATTAGGCCAGTGATGAGTTTATTGAAGAATTCCCACACAAGGTCACACACACACAAATTCAAACTGCCAAAGGTTCTGTCCTTCACTGGACTTTATATGTAGGATTTCAGTGTGAGCTGAAGATTCATGGTCCTTAGAGCTGTAGGCAGCCCAGTGTCAGCATACAGGACCTAGTACGATTGCTGTTTTTTTGCAGCATTACCAATGGTGACCATGGTGGTCCTACACAAGACTCTGTTAAAAAAACAAAAACAGTAAAAATACAATGGTAAAATTAAAGCAAGATAGAGTGAATCTTCTAGTAGTCTGGAACCTTGTTGACCTTCTTTCTACTTTACAATTTGCTCTAATTTATTTTTAAAAACAATTTTTTGTGTGGGAATTGTTTATCTATCCTTTTAGTACAACCCCAGCTTCTTTTTTACAGTTTTTTCATCATTTTTTCATCTTTTAATAAATAATGCATCTGTGCATTCATTTGCTTACACAAAGTATCCATTGCTTAACTGATCTTACTAAATTATAATACTAAGGTAGAACCAGAAAACGTATAGGTTAAACAAAGCTTCACCAGGACTTGTTCATTTCACAAGCTAGCATAAGAACTGGAGCATGTGCTGAAGCTGCTATAGTAAATGTAAAAGTTCTGAATCAGCGTTCCTCTGCAGCTCCGGTTTATAACGCTGTGGGTGATTGGACCAGGGAGGCAAGTACGACTGCCATAGTGATAAATGTGGTGCATTAGAACTGTCCACATGTGTATGCTCAGGCTTTCCTGCATCTCTGCCTTGTTTAACATGCAGTTCTGCAGAAAGCAGTTGCTGCGTGCCATTCTCGAACAATTCTTTGGAAATTGTTTTTCTATTTTAATACCTAGAACTTTGTGGTTATGTGAACGTCTCTTATGGCAAAACAAGTCTCTACTCGGTTGCAGGAGCAGGCAGAGACCTAAACCCTCATGTATTAGGAGTTGTGAATGTAGAGAAAAAGTAACATTAATATTGTTTTACAGTGTAGTGTGACATGAATAAATCTTACATACAAAGCTAATAAATATGAGTAGCAGGAAGTAAGATTAAGTCTAAAGCTGACAAAGAAACTTGTGAAGTAGCTTCCATCTAGTGGTTTTCTGTGGTTTAATCCTACCACCTCCTTCATTTCTTGTTATCTTGTTCTTACTTGTCTACAAATAACAGGTTTTCCTTTGGTGGCAGGCTGGATTCTTACAAAGCCCTTCGTTTTTTTATATATTTTTTTTAATCTAAATCTAATTCAGCTTTATCTGTTTTCTCTTTCTTTCACCTACATCATGTCTTTTGCTCTGTCAATGTCTTTGGGTGTTTATCTGCCATCAGGCACGGAAAGGTAATAAAAGGCCAAAGCATTAAGGACCGCTCCTCCGCTTTGTCATTTTGTTCATGTACACCCTCTGTTTTGTCTTCCATTTTGTTTGTGGCAGCAGTCGCTATCAGCTCGATAGATGTCAGATATGGCCTCTGTGATGCTTTGTGAGGAAATAATATGACAAGCAGATAAGGCCTCCTGTGTGACCAGTTCACCGCTTCTCCTGCCTCACTCACTTCCAAGGGTTTGTGAGGAAGTCCCTATTTGGGCTGGTAGATTAAAGTCTTTTCACCACACAACTGTTGGCAACCAAATCAATGTATACAGCTGAATAGTTTTACTACAAATATTTGTGTTTATTATGTAAAAAAAAAATCAAATAGAAAGTTTAGTAGTCCGTACAACCTTGGCTAAAGTATGATTATACACAGAAGAGACCAAAAACTTTTAATAGCCACCTATTTAAGGCTAATAGCTTCACAAGTTTCTGGCTCATGCTATTACTTCCAAGTCTAAATGGCAGCGCCTATTAAGATTTTATAAGTGGTACTGATTATATGTAATTGCATTCACTTAAAATGTGCTGTTTAACTAGAGAATTTAAACGACCCATGTAGGACTACCTATCCATCAGACAGGTGTGATTCAAATACCTGTGCCTTTTACAGGCCTGAAAGTGAGCTGAGATGTTAAATTAGGTTTCGAACAAATATCCCAAATGGAATTATTTGTGAGGTCCTTACTTCTTTCACATCCTGCTGCTCCTACAGTAGCAGCCACATGCGGCAAAAACATCATCCACCATAAATGACTCATTGTCAATTTGCTGTGTTATCTTTAATAAAATATTTCACCTTTAGAAAAGTTTCTTTGCAGTTACAGTATCCTCCCATCAGTAATTCTGAAATTGTGTCTGGTGGGATTGGCACTAACCCGCCTGCTATCATCAGCTTTTTTTGGGGAGATCATTGAGTGGATGTTTATGGATCATAAAACAAACATACGGATCGGCTGACTGGCTGGCTATCGATTCATGTTGCAGTTGACTAAAGAATGGTGGTGGGTGACACTGGCACTCAATAGCTGTTACATTTCCATATAGATAACTGCAGCAGTGTAGTCTGTAATTGCCTCAGAAATTACTACACGGATGAACGAGTGGGCACACAGCAACACAGTATAAACAAAGGTGCCTCGTTGAGGTTTTGGGCAATCTACGATAACACTGTAACAACATCTCTGAGACTAAATGCTGTCAGTTACAGTGCTTTGAATTACAATCTTGACAATATCATTTTTAATAAACCACTATGTACCTTTTATTCATCATCCTGCAGGTTAATGTGCATTGATGATCAAGCCTTCTTGATGGATCACATGGTGGATCAGGTTACATACGTTCTTTTTTTTTCTTTAACTAAATAACTGTTAGGTAACTTGGTTGCTGGAGCCTATCCTGGCCAAAGGGCAAAAGTGGGATACACCCTGGATGGTTTGCCAGTCTATCACAGGACCATACAGAGACGTACAAGCACACAAAGATTCACCGAATAACCTAAAAAGCATGTTTTTGGACTAGGATTCTAGAGAAAACCCACACATGCACGAAGAGAACATGCAAACCCCACATAGCAACGACCCAGCCAGGATTCGAACCAGGCCCTTCTTGCTTTGAGGCAACCATGAAACCCTTGAATTTGGGCTGCAAATCTAACCCTAACCCACAGAGAAAGTAAGTAAATTGTGTTTACTTCTATCACATGTTGCAGCAATCAAAGATCAACTAACCCTCACCTATCATCTGCCGTTTCAGCTCTCTTCTGAGGTAACATTACGCAGGATAAACTGAGCTTAATTAGGTCCAACCCTCACCTTACCTGAGGGTTGGAGGTTGACAGTAGAATAACAGGTTCATATACCGTAAGACGTCTTGCTGCATGTGTAGGTTACTATGTCACCTATCTTTTTATCGGTTTGAATAAATAGTTTAAAAAAATTCTATATATGATCAGAATTTTCCTTTGGAGAAAGCAATTTCAAATATGAAAACACATCATGTTGTCTTATTCTATTTTCATTAGTTGTGATGTGGATACAATTGGAGGTAAAATCTCAGTGGTTCTTGTTTGGATTTTATCAATATTGGTGGGTTGGTTTGGAGAATATGGGGATGATCATCTATTATTCATGTATGAAAACAGCAGACAGTGTCGAGTTCTGTAAGAAACGTAAAATTAATTTAAAGGCAGATAAAGTTTCTCGCCTCAACATCCCAACCTACTACTGCTGTCTCCCAATCGCTTGGCTTTCAGTCCTAATTTATTCTTTATAATTGTGAAGGTTTTCTGATTTATTTATGTTTTATTTAACCTTAATTTATCCAGGAAAGACAGATTAAGAAACATTCGTATTTTCAGCTGTGGGCCGGCAAAATGCAAAACCTTTTGAGGAATAATAATAAAAGGAATCAGAAGACACACATACAGACCAAAAGAGAATAAAACAGCAATAACACAAGACAATCATTAAATTATTAAAATAATTAGATTTTCTGATTTAAAGCTTTAAAAGTGACCCTCTTACATTAGGATATTTTTTGGACAATAAAACAAAATTTATATGAACATTTGATCCGAGAAAAATAATTTACGATAAGTCAAATAAAAATATTTGTTTATCGCGTGCCATGGTCCAAATGTTAATGGCAGCTCATAATTAAAAACAGCATGCTCCCAAGTGTATATAATTTATGAGCAAGTAAAAAAAAAAAAAAAAATACAGAGAGCACAAGTGGGAAGGACGTCAGAAGAACGCAGCAGTAAAAAGGTAATTAAGGTGACCAGAACAAGGCAACCCATCTGTTAAATATTTCATGGAGCTCCACACGAAAACCCACAGAGTGCATCATCAACAGACGACAGAGAACAATCAAAAAGTTATTACTTGAGAGGCCAGTTAAAAGAAATTTTGGTCAGAGATATTTGAGAGCTATAACTCATTAAATACGGAAATTGTCCAAGGTATTTATTTCTGTGTGCAAGTGTAGAGTAAATTATGACAGTTGATTGATATTCTTAATAAAAATGTTTCAGCACCATTCCTGACATTTAAACACATTCATTACAAAACAGAAAATAAAATTTAAGTGCAAATGTTCAAAAAAAGTTAGAATTTAAATTGCTTTTTCATTCAGTCAGTGCATACGATCTTTAATATAAAGCTTTAAATGAAGCCACATGTATCATGGATTCAACATTATTGAATACATACAGGTGTGTCTAATCTAAGAGAAACATGAAAACAATTGTTGACAAAAGTGTATTTTTTGAATGAATAAATTCATTTTTTTTAATGTTTAACCTTAATTGATGTAAATATTAGTCAAATTTCTGCTCAAATATGAATTGTGGTATAACATATCTTGTGTTTGCTTGTCCTATTTGTAAAACCCTATTATAGGTTTTGGCTAGATAAAAAATGGCTCATGATAAAATGCCAGTCCTACATGAAAAACATTCATGCGTGTTTGTTGGAAGATGCTGTACATCAGCTGACTGTAATGGAGTGATTAAAAAAAAGAGGCTATTTTTGCACCACCCTGAGGCAGAGGGCAGCTGGGTCAAAAGTCAACAACTGTGGTGAATTCCTGCTGTGCTGCTCATGTCCCGAACACACACAACCACACACCCTCATCAAGCCAAGCATGAACGTTCAAATCTTAATGACATTTGACTTTTAGACATGTATAAATAATTTAAAACGAAACAACACTGAGTGATGTGTAAACAAATGGTCAATTAAGCCAAATAGTTTGTAGTAATGTGCTTAACTGAAATGCTGAAGGAAACCCATATAATGTAAAATAACCATAAATAAAATTCAGATTTTCTTATCCTTGTATAATAAAATTCCCAACAGTGTACAGCAGCGATATAATCACATTTACTCCATGTTAGCCATGGCAATAGAGAGCTGTATGAGGCTAGTCCATAATGTATTGATGTAAGGCTTTGACAATGACAAGCTGTAGTCACTATGATTTGTTACACTAATAAAAGTGAAGACACTGTTTCATCCTGCCCTCTCAAATACTCATACACATCGTCCTCTTCATGGACCACTTGGCTTTTCCATGGCAAAGAGCTCGAACAAATTGAGAAATGATTAGAATTGAAAGATGAGTAATGGTGACTCTAACGGTGGCCCTTCTCAATATGGAGCGGATAAGATTTGATTCTTTGAGGTCAGGTGCATCATCAGAGTGGAGTGGCTGTCTCGACTATGGCTGAAACAGACGGAAGGCCGACTTTTGCCACAATTGTTCTCACCCAACATAAAATCAATACACTTACCAGCACTATACTTCTATAAGATTAATGAGAAACTCATTCAGTGGCGCTAACAAGTCTGTTTTTTTTTAGTCCTGCAAGTTAAACCTGACCTAATAGTGAAGATTAAATGAAAGAACAGGCTGACTGACTATAAACCTAATTTCAAATAAAGTAAAATTAGGTAAATTTGTACCTTTTTCTAAGACCTCAAAGTACTTCTATTGGTAGTCTTTTTTTTCCAAACATCTGTTAGAGTTCTAAATAATTGCTTTGAACACAATTTTATTTATGAACAAGTTTTACAAAACAAAACGAAACATGAATGTTGTGTCTTACCTCCCAAACCACACTAATAAAATACCTAATCCAACAAAAATCATGTTTCTGGTGTTTTTAACATGTTCTTGTGTCATTTTTCTCACAATTGTTGACAAAATAATTTAGTCCTGAAGTTGCATCACTTCTAAGTATTTCTGGTGAATGAAGAGAAAATGAAAAAAATAACGCCATTTGAAAAGCTTGTAACGATGACGTGGGTGCTACAATTGGTGGGCCACAAGCTCCTTGCTCCGCTCTATTCTGATGCATCCACTTGCAGACAAATAAATCCACGTACGCCTTTGTTTTCTTCATCTGACCTGGAGTCGGGCTCAGAACTGTACAGCTGGATAGCTCCCATTTTTCCCGCCATTTATGTTGCACCAGTAATGTTGCTCAGAATTCACAACCGACTCCACCCCTCTGACTGGAATGACAGACAACCGCTGCAGGTGACTCCACCCACACCAAGACACGGCCGTGAGCATTTGCAGTGAAGACCATGTGACCACGCAGCAAGTGTCTGAGCGACGAAGTTAAGAAATGTAAGGGGCTGAAACATAACAGCAGAGAGAGTGTAAACAAAGGAATATGGGGAAAAGTGGGCAGGCTTACTCCACGCCAACATTCCCGTCCACAAGCCAAGTTTCTGCCGCTCTGCAGAAACTTATGTCGTCCGTTTTTAAACGTTTAGGATAAAACTGGCATGTTCATGATTAAAAGACCACTAGACACACTTTGAAAATAGATAAAAGGATGAACGCAGAGGGACTTTAAAGAGGAAAAGGTTGGTGCTCCTCTTGTTTAGCAAGACAATGATGGAGTAGAAGAGAGAGTGACTCCTGTTATGTTCACAGGTCTTTCCTTCCTGCCTATCAAACTCTAAAATAAACATCTGTGACCACACTTTTTCACGTATCAAAAAATGTCATGACAAAGTCTCTAGAGATAAGAGTGAAAGTTTGTTGACACCAATACATGTCAAAATCTATTTTTTTCAGATTTAGGTGGGTCATACTTCATTTGCGAGTAAATGACATACTTCTATTCTACACAAACTTCTGCAATTTTAAAATTTAGTTTTTAGTCTTAGCTGCATTGTGATGAAGCGGATTGATTTCCCTTTATTTTCTCTCGTACCTCATTTGCAACATGGAGTTGCAAGTCCAACTACATTTTTGAGAGGGCTTTAACAATGAAAAAAAATAAATAAAATGCTGTTGCTACTTATGAAACTTGCTTAAAATGCATTTTATTTCCATGGCACCAACTCCAGTCGTGTACTGGGATGGTTGCTAAGGAAACAGCACTTAAAAGTGAAGTGGAGAAAAATTGGGTAACAAAACCACGACGTGACGAGAAAAAAATGATATGCGTATATATACCCAGTGTGCTACACCCATGAACCAGGTTTAATATAGATTTTTTTTGTTTTAAATGTCCTGCTTGAGCATGCATTGTAATAAAACAACCTGTCAGTTACTCAAGAAGTCTGTTAATAACCGTCTGATGTGACTTGACTTAGCAACACAAAGGGCTGCACATCAGTGGAGCCCTACGAGTATTGCATGCGGGTCTGCTCAGTCTGTGTGCAGACTAAGTGTGAGAGGTAATTAGTGACCCTAACAGTGGTAGTGGATGAAAAGAGGATCTCTCCTCCCTGGGCAGGTGTTTTAATAGGAGTATGGGGGATAGCGTGAGACTGGTTCTCTCAAGAGATGTGCAGCCTCTCTCCCAGGTAACAACTTAACAAGTAGCGTTAAATTAGACTGTGCTGTATTCATTTAATGAAGCACACCATTTTGAATAAAAATATTCCTCCAAGTTATGCAAATATCAAAAAATCTGACATTTTCTTTCTAGAAAATAGAGATATTTCAACAGTGGCCCTGTGTTCTCTATTCTTTAGCCATTTTACATGATTAATAGGGTAGAGAACAGGAGTTGAAACTGCAATTAAAGGTGTCTTCCATCAGAAAAAGCACCCCTTCTGGTAGTCAGCTAAAGGAGGACCGAAGGGAGCAATGCACCACTAAGTCATTATTTCTTCAGCATCCTCTCTGCTCTGTGGAATATATTAGCTTCACATTGTTGCTGTCTTAGCTTACGCCTTGACTGCTTGTTTTTTTAAAGGGATGCACGCAATTAGAGGAAGGGAAGAAGAAAGTGCTTCAAACACTCCCCAACCCCCACACAAAGATTGCGCACAAGCACAAAACAAGCTTGGTGGGCCCCTCGGGGCCCTTCTGGAGACTATGGAGAGCCACTCATAGTCATTGTCACTGCTGATCATTGACAACAAAAAGAAGAAAAACAACTACAAAGCCTGACTTTTTCTAGGTAAAGACTGCCTAAAAATGTGCAGATAGATTTCCAATAACAGGTATTGTTAGTGAGGCACAATAAATGATATTCTACTTCCCTTTTGGAGACTAGGATACCATAACTGCATGAAGGGAATGTACCTTTTCATTGCTGTGCCAGAATTATTGCTTATTTAACACAATTGAGAATTGTTCAGTGGGATCCTCTAAATGTTCTTTTAGTTCTTGCTTTAGAGATTGCTCTATATGGCATAGAATTGCTAATGCCAAAGTCACAACTGCCCTTTTGGGTGGATACGAGCTGTTCGCTGGCGAAAAATGGGCAAACCTGTTCAAAATATTATGATTGTAGATCACTTGATCAGTCTGCACAGTGAAAATGTTAATGCACATTTTATTCTATGGGCCTTGTGAGGATTGTGAAATTTTGATTTGGTTTTTCTCAGATTTGTTACGGTTTTTTGGTTATGATGTGTTTTCAATTGTCCCTCAGTCACACCAGTTTCAGGTTTGTCCTTAGTCACAGCTGTGTTCATTTCAGTTAATTGCCATCTGTCTGGTTTTCAGTTCTTTCTGGTCAGATTGTCTACCATGCTATGTTCTACTTTTGACACCTTTTTTGTTGCTTCCCCGGTTTTGTCTTGTTCAAGATTTTTAATAAATGTCTAAGTTTCTGCCACAAAACCTGGTGTCCTTCATGTTTGGGTCCTGCACCACCAGTTCCTGACAGGCATGAAGCAGGTGACAAGTCATAGCGAACATTTAAACAACATGGATGGTTAAGTAAAAAGACACGGGCGTATCGTATAGATTTTTCATTATTTCCCCCAAACCCTGCACAAGGGGCCCGTTATTGCTGTTCAAGTGATAGATGTGTCATCCTTACGTGCTCCTTGCTCTTTATCTGCAGCCTGACTGTTAGTAAATTAGACAATCAGACCATGGTTTGTGTGGACACCCTACAGGCGTATATAGCTGCAGACCCCACCCACCGGGACACCAAATGTTTGTACCTCTTCTTCTGGAAAGAGATACAGGAATACAAAAACTCACACCAATAGACTGAGAAACAGTTTCTTCCCCGGAGCTGTAAAGTCCGACCCCCCCCCCCCGCATCCCCCCCAACCACTACCCAATCTCGCACATAATAAAATATTCTGATTTCAATCAGTGAGGAGCAAGTACACACAACTTTCTAAGAGGAGGGTTAGCATAGGGGTTAATCCTCCATATTGGTACATGTGACTAAGATATAAAGTTTGTTACATCCACAATCCCTATTTAATGTAAATATTTCCCTTGATTTGACTTTAAGATAGAGTGTTATTAATATTGGTATCTAAATTCTTAGTTGGAGCACAGAGTTGAGTACAGATGAGACTCATTCACTTGGGGCACTTGTACGTGAGGCCTCATGAATATGCTTCAACTCAGAAGACCTCAGAGAGCTTGTGGGGAACCATCATACACAGAGAATCAGCAGGAATAGGATTGTGAATCTAGTCTTCTTCCGAGAGTGCCATAGTAACAAGCATGAGGACTGTTGCACATTTGATGGCTGGCTGACTCTGCAGTCATTGTTTTATCTAGGATGGACAGGAGATGGAGGGTAGCTTTTGATTCCTGTGAGGTGCATTTAAATTACTGTCTCCACGTATTACTCAGAAAATTCTCACTTAAGAGTGTGAGTTGAGATGGCGTCCTTCAAGGCCTGCTGGGTTTCCTGTCATCATGAAATGGGAGCAGAGATTAGAGGGGGAGGGATGTAGAGGATGGAGCAGGGGGGGGATAAATACTAAATTCTGTTCTAATCCCATCTCATACAGCTAGAGATACACTCCTTATGACATTTCTGCTCAGAGCTGAAGTAAGTGAAAGAGATAATAAAAGAATGAATAGGGTTCAGCGTCAAAATGGTTTAAAAAAGGGAAAAAAGCTGTTGGTCTGCCACAGACATTAATGTTTTACATCATAAAAAAGCAGATCAAACCAAATATTGTACAAGTATCGCAGAGTTTCAATGATACTTTGTGGCAAATAAGGTTAAACAGGTAATAGATCCTCAAATTATTTAATGTTTTGACCTGACTTATTATCGGTATGGTTTTTTGCAGGTGACTAGCTGAGTGCGGCAGTTCTTGCAGTAGAAGGAACTCAGAGTGGCAGTTTTGCACAGCTCATTGTGTTTAATGGAGTGCATTAAAATACGACTTTTCCATTTTAATTAATGAGGAGATGACAGAAGCGTAGACCGCATATCCAGAGGGTTTGTATCATAGGTAATCCAGTTTCATTAAATGTTGTGATTTGAGATTATACTGTTTTCCTGTTATACTGCAGTATAACACATAAGGGGAGAAGGGGGTTCTAATAAATTCCACTACCATTTAGTAAAATGACATCAAGTTAATGCACTTTAAAAAACAATAAAACTTACTATAATGTGCCATAAATTTGTGAGGAATAAATTTACAATTCATACGTCAGTGTTTTCACTGCATTTTGCATATCATTTTCTGGGCATTACATTGCAATAAATATGAATTTTAAAAGGATTCAACGATGTTCTAGAAAAAGCAAGTGATTCAAATCAATCCCTTACCAACATACCTTCTTCTTTTTTGCTTAATCTTTCACTGCTTACCATTAAAATGCAACGTTTCACTAAGCCCTGAGATTACTGTGCAAAGCTAGATACACAAAAGGAAGCATTCACAGTGACTGCTAATGTTGGAGGGGTAGAGATTCTTGTAACCCTACCACCCCGACGAAGGAATATGCTTTATCAACATTTTTATCCCATAAAATGGCTGCAGCTTCTTGTCTTTTTTTTTTTTTTTTGCTCAACAGCAGCATGTATCTGCAGTAAGCTGCATGTTCTTTCTGACTCACTGTAACCTGCGTGTGAAGACTTGCAGATAATAAATATTGCTTACTGCAGTGTTTGAAAAAAATCACTATACCCATTTTCAGGTGACAATAAACCATGATTACTTCCATGGCGTGAATGTTGAATTCCTTGAAGTATTAAATTTACCAGAGGTGTAACGATTCATTTTAACACCAATTCGATTCATATCTTAATTTGTGGTGGACGATACTATTTGTAGTCAATACTGTTGTTTTCCTCATAAAATATTGAAAATGGAACATTGTAGCACACTATATGGTTACAGGCCTTTGCAAAACTTAAAGTGTTTCCATACATTGGTCTGTAATGATGGTTTAATCATTTTTTGCTGCCATTTCATGCATGTTTTCCGCAGTGATTGGTCGTTTTTACGTTATGATAAAAAAACCTACCTATTAATCGCTACTCCCCTAAAAGTTACAGTTTTTGATACTCAAAAATCAGGGGAATTAGTATTTTTATGTATTAGAAAATGTGCCAGTGAGCAAAAACACGCTGAGGTATGTTAATCATAAAGGAGGATATATTATCACACATATACCAACAGTCTATGTTGGTAAACTCTGTTGTTTTATCACTGCTGTGCTTTTCAAGCAAGTGGAAAGGAGCCCAGAAAGCTGCAGCATGTTTAAGGATCAGAGGAAAGCATTTGCACATCTGAGCAAGCACATCTGTCTTTTAGAATCATGCGCCGAGTTCTTTGGAACAACTTGTTTGCTCTCAAGTCAGGGTGAAATCTGTCAGAGCGGCCAGCGATTCAAGATTATTGGGTTAAATGAGTTAACTTCTGGACCAAACACCATAAGGAGGATATGTTTCTATTGACAACTCCATGCTCTGCACCTTCAGGAAAGACCTGCCTTTGCTATTGTTTATTAACTGTCTGCACTAATCGGTGATGGGTTTGACTTCAAGAACCATTTTATGTTGGTGTGCTTTGGTCTGAAGCTCTCCTTTGTGTGTGCAAAGTTCCTGTGCTCCTGGCCAGCATTAGCGTTGCTGTCAGCGAGCAGAGCTGCAGAGTGGAAGGTCATGTGGTCGCCAGTAGAATTATGTCCAGGTCACAGATGTACTGTGTGGAACCTGCTCTTATTACTGCACCATTCTCCCCTGCTTGTGGAGCACACACATACTGTAGGTGCCATCGCACAGTTAAGAGAAGGTGTGCAAACACAATTCCATTCTCGCCATACGAATTGACATACTTTATTGTTTTAACGGCGCCTGTGTAGAAAATTTGAAAAGTAACCTTTTTCCAATGCAATGTGAGTTGAAAAAAAATAAAATGAAATCTCTGAAAAACTGCTTTCACGTTTCAAGTCTATTGAAACTTCAAAAACGACATCTTAAATACTGTGATTAATGTACCTAAGTTACTGAAACCAGTGATTTATGAAGCTTTTGTTGGAGCGGATCGGTTTGGTTTGAAAACAGTCATAAAATAACTCACCAGTAGCTATTTGACATAGTTTTGCTTCAAGTAGGTGTATATTTACTTACTATTTCCTCTTTTCAGACGTTGTCTGAAAAACGTGTGCTTGTATGTGTATCACAAGATTTTAAATAGCAAACAATTCATTTCCAACCCAAAGCATGGTGAGTCAGTATTTTGAACTTACAATGTGGAGCTTTAAGAAGTCCCCAAGTCCCGAGGAGCTGTCCACCCTCACCAGGACAGCATCCTTCAAGTGTGTGCTGAAACCAATGGCGAGCCGATCTGCCCTTGTGCTTGGTCGGTCATTTGGGGGCCAGGTGTAGGTGATCAGTCCACCGTCTCGCCCGAAAATGTATGTAGTTCCCGCTAAAAAATGAAAAGCAAGAAAAAAAAGAGATCAAATTATTATAACCATAGTAATGATATGAATTGGGTGATTTCAAACCCAAACAATATTAATACAATAAGAAGATTTTAATATCATCTATAATACAAGTATTTTATTGTGCTGCACAAAGAAGGACTGAATAACGCAGCCCTTTTGAACAGCTCTCAACCCTCAAGAGGTGAAGCACACTCATCTCAAATTACGAGAAGAAAATATAACAAAAAAGAAAAGAGAGGTATCTGTGCCAATTTCCTCATAACACACCACAGTTACTCAGCGTTTCTTTCACTTCCTGTTTCACATTTGGGGGGAAGACACACTGTTGAGTGCTTGCAAATTTGCAGCCATGTCCCCTGTGCCCAGGTAACCGGCGAGCTAAACAGGCACCTCCTCATCATTAGCAACCTCAAAGCACACAGCAGAATTATTGAATGAGTGTTCCAATTATGCTTTTCTTGTAACCTCCACACAAGCCATTTCCTGTCTTTCTGCATTAAGTTATTGTTTGTGGCAGCTTTCTGAAAGGTTAAATCAGGACATTTAAATGAAAGAGTCTTCGTAATGTCAGCCATTGAGCAACACTGCAACACTGCAGCATTGAAAGAGGAGCGGAGTCAAAACGTTGCTTAAAAATGAGCCCTCCTACAAAAGATCTTTTTAACTTTAAGTATTTATGACCTCATTTCACAAGTTTAAAGGTTTGGATTTCAGTCCTTTTTTGTTGGGACACAGAGCGCATGATTAGAAAGTATTTAATGTCTGTACAATTGGAAAAGGATGTGGGAATTAAATGAATGCAAAGAAATGTAAGCTGATTTCTGATTAACATAAAAAACTGCCATTTTTATGATATATTGGACAAAAAGCTACAATGATTTGCTAAACATTTACGTGTAAATGTGAGCAATAGGGGAGAGACAGTGTGCTAAAATTCAACGGACCAGGGAGTTAAACAGCTTTAACATAAACAATCATTCTCAACTGTAATTCCAATATTTTCCTGTAAACGGGTTTACAAGAATATAAAACTATCAATACATTTAGCATTTAATTTCATAATGATGTCTTCGTCCCCTCGGTTTTTCATCATTGTGCTGTGATAAAAATGTCACTCCATTCAGATTCCATTCCCTCATCTGACTCAGTGACACTGTCAGCCATTAGCGAAAAAGAATGGCATCATTAATTGATGATAATGACAATAATGATTATAAAATGATGTTGGGACATACATATCTATGACCGGATTTATTGTTTCATAAGGCGTAATTCACATTTGTAAAAGCTAATGATGATAACACTGTAAGCATTTTAGTTTTTCTAATGGATAAAAGCCCCATGCAGCTTGATGACTTGACAAAGGGAGAGACATCAAGCCAGACTTGAAGAGGGAACGTTTCTTGTTCAAAGAACATAAAATACAAGAAAAAAAGTTATCTAAAGTTATCTTGTTTAGTTCATGTGGATCTGATGCATCCGACAGTAATTTCTGTCATGAAGCTCACACAGAACTGTGGTCATCATCCCTTAAGCCATATAACACTTACTCCACATCTCATATCATCATCATTAAGTGCTTTTAGACTATGTTAGCATCAAAACACACTGTATCCTAAAGCATTTCTTTTATTGGGCATCTCTTGATATGATTTGACATCATTTTTATAACACTAGTACTTAAATACTCTCTTTCTGCTGTCTTACTCATTAAAAAACAGTATGATTACTTTCTTTTGTGAACTGTAGTCCTTAGAAAATATGACTAATTAACAAAATCTTTAAATTGTTATTGTATTAATGCAAGAATTGGAAGTTAAAATGTCTAAACTAACATGATGCATCACTACAAAATCTAGAGCTGGCACTGAGATGTATAATCTGAGCTGAAGGGGTTGAGGGTTTCTTTTAGACAGAATGCAGCTTCCAACACGGTTGTAGTGAGAGTTTTGCTAGATCTAGCTAGATCTAGAAGAAAAAAAACTGTCAAAATGCTTAAAATTGGTGGAAGCTGGGAATGGCGAGAATAGAAAAAGAGACAGAATTTAACAGGGAAAAAAATAGAAGTACTGCCAAATACCAGATCACATAAATAACAGACAAATGTTTAGCGCTTGCATGTATGGAGTGAAACTAAAACATGATCTGATTTTCAATGCCAATTTCTAAAGTGTGTGGATAAGAACAAAGTTCAGAAAGTTCCATAATGTAGCAGAAATCCAACATTGTTTCAAATTAAATGGGGAAAAAACTCAGAATTTTGCGGTTTTTAGAAAACACTTGAAACGTGTAACATTTATCATTAGAAAATCCTTGTTTGTTTTGAAAACTCAATGGTAGTGTATTTTGATTTAATAGTGGGTATGTCCAAATTCATTCACTACTCACTACAAATGTATTTTTTTTAATAAACCTTCAACGCATTCATTTTTAGAACTCGAGAGATTCATAAAGAATCGTTGCAAAACGCTCATATCAACACAATTTTAATTTGTGAAATCAATGACTTCATATTTGCCGTTTACCTTGATTTTGTGATTTTGTTAAATCCAGAGATAAGTCAAGCTTTATAGAGCATTTTAGACTTAACCCCTTGACACTGTATGTAGCTAATTCACAACAAACCCTTTAATCCAGGACTTATCCTAAATTAGCATCACCTTGAAAGGCAAATACACTGAAGAATATTTGTTTATGTAATTGGAAATAAATTTATTGCTGCAGCCTCAGTCAACTCTGAACTGTATATGTGTATCTGTTGTATGTCTGATCTTGTTCAGGTTGTACTGGAACTAATTTCGTATGTCGGTGTAAGCTGTGAATATGACAATAAATGAATTCTGATTCTGATTCTAAAGTCAGGCACATTTAGAGATGAAAATGCTTTCCTGAGAAGTAAAAAACCGAAATGTTAACACTGCAGTGGCTCAAATTGTGTTTCGTATATTATAAAAAATGTTACACATTTCAAGGATTATCGTCAACATGTTACAATGAAAGGACTTACACTTTTGTCATTTCAAAGGCTAGATAGTAGACGATCGAAAGTGTTATAACATGCATTTTACAGTTGCATTGATTTGTATTGTGGAAAGCTATGACAGAGCAGTGTGTTATATTTTTAGTATATATGTGGGGAATAAAACAAAAATAGTCTTAAAATTATTTTTCTTATAACTTGTTTGTAGATAGATCAACCAGTCTACTACATATATTTACAGATGTCCAGCAGCATGACGTTATTGAATGTCTGCCTTTTTAGTTCTAGTGCTGGGGACTAATTATGCACTGGCTCCTCATTTGATATTTGTTTTCTCTCCTGGGACACTGGGGCAGATATGGATCTGTCATAGTCATTAGATACAGTAATGTCCTGGAAATTCTTGCCTGTTTTTTGTCTTTTAATCGGGCAACCATTATGGCCTGTTCTCAGTTCCGCAAAAAGAGTGAAGAATGCCCACACAAAAATAAAAAAGGGATTTATGATCTTATTAAACTAAATGCATGTGGTTTATTATTATATCTATATATATCTATATCTATATATCTATATATATCTATATCTATATATTAATATATATATTAAATATATATATATATATATATATATATATATATATATAAATATAGTGGTGTTTCTTTCTACCTGCCGTGGCTCCTGTAGCAGTAACCTCAAAGTTGAGGGTGCTGCACAGTATCTTTGCATCTCTGAGCACTGCACTGTTTTGGGCTGAGAAGTCTAAAGTACTTCCAGAGATCTCCAGCTTGGGGGTTACTGCTCCGATCACCACTGTCACCTTCACCCTTCGAAACTTTCTCCAGTTCTTCCCTGAGTCCTTGGTAATACTTCATTTTCTCGTGTTCTCTCAGATGTTGCCATTGTTTGCATTGCCCATTGACTGTATATGCTAACTGACTGAGCGACTCTCCTTTGCCTTCAACAGAACGCACTGGCTGGCTCAAAGAAACTAAAAATCCCATAGACGCTATTCCATTTGTCAGAAAAACAGTTCTTTGCTCTGACACTTTTTAACATCTTCTATCATTTATTATTTTTCATGACGTTTCTTTCTTTCTTTATTTATTTATTTATTCTATTTTGTAGTGCAAGTTATTCAAGCTATAAACTAGCCAATCAGATGCCTCAATAAAAGTAGGTGGAGCCTGCTGGCCCCATTTCTAAACTTTTTATTGACAACAATGACTCAGACCGATTCGTGTCAGTCACTACTTATTGATGTCATCAGGCTCCAACATGACGGCATCATCCGAAAAAAGACTCTGAATTGACTTAATTTTGTTGAGCCAGGAAATAAGCCATTTTCTATGGGTGATGTCACACTTGAGTCCAGTTCTCATATGCAGTCAATAGTATGCTACATCAATCCAATGGCCTGCCTCTGTCCTTTATGTAATTATAAAGTGTGTGTGTGTGTGTGTGTGTGCCATAAACATAAGTGTCTCCAATCATACAGTAGTAAAAGAGGTGATAGTAAGTCCTACTGAAGCTGTTACGCAGCCCAGATCAGGCCTCCATGTTGAACTCCTTAACCACTAGCCTCCCCTTTTAAAGGATAATGAATTAATTTGTCTCGCTTGACTGCAGTGAGAGCTGGCTGCTGTGTCAGTTAACATCAAAGAAGATAAACACTGGCAGATCAAACACTCTGCTTTCATTAAAAATGCAGCACCATTCCAGGAGTTCTTGGCCTAAGAGGTGTGCGGGATAGCAGACGGTATAGTAGCAAACATGCCCTGTGTGTTAAAGCCCTTTGTTATTGACTTCTCAATGTCTACTTATGGTGCACTGAAGAGGCAGCATAGCAAACTGCACTATGAGAGGCATATGGTTGGTGGATAACTGCAGTGGGTCATGCGACGACAGGTTGGTGTGAGCAAAGCAGCACTGGCTCACTGACTCTGGTACAGTGGTAGTGGAGGCAAAAGGGATTTACAGACCAGGCAGTTTATTTGACAGTGCTGTTGAGCTAAGGTCAGGCTTGCAGACTGTCTTTCCTCTAACCTCCAAAACAGTCATCATATCTCGCTTCATATTACCACCTCTGCCGAGAAACGGGGGAGAATCCAATCATACTACATAGTTGTGATGGAAATGTGAAGAGGAGATGACATTATAGACTGTTGTCAGCACCCGCACTTCCATTTTCTATCTGCCGCCAGATTCCTGTAATGACCGTCGTAGAAAAATAGATCAACAAAGTCCTGATGTACACTATTGCTTTTGATGTTAATTTTGATCATTTAAGGGGCTTTTGTATGGAAAAAAAAATCATGACTGCTTAAACAAAACAGCTTTTTCTAGGTTACCATTTCACTTTGCTTACAGATCTTTGCGGTGGAAAATAGCCAAAGTGTGTGAAAAAAAATCCCTGCTGTAAGTGCTAATGCTAAGTAGGAATTAAGTGTTAGCGCAACTTTTTAAACTCCTGCAAGAAGACAAAACTGTATTATACACATCGCTTGAGTTTCCACTGCATCTGTGGACCTTAGGAGACGTACAATTAAAAGAAGCTTAATGATGTCTATTGGATTACCATTTTAGTTTTCAGAGTAATCGTTAGTGGGATTTATGAGGACACTGCGCTCCAATACAACACTATTGGTATCTGGTAAAGGAGCTATTTCCGATCGATGTTTTTGAAGATTTAGTGCCATGAGAGAAAATCAAGAGCCAACAAGATCACTTCTTTCCCATGACCGTCCCCTTACTGTATTTTACCTTTCACAACAATTAAAGTGTCTGCTAGTCGGAGAGACAAAGCAGTGAGAACACAGCAGGGTAACAAGCAAAACCATAAAAACACAAAACAAATTTGTCGTGCTTTTTAGCTGATTTCTCCTACTTAATGGTTGCAAAGATACAAATCCTGAAGACGGCCAACAGACACAAGTCCTGTATTTTACTGTATATCTAAGAAAAACATAACACCTCACAAAAATCCATGAGGATGTTACCATCACGCTGTTATTAATCGTAAATAAAATACACAAAAAACTTCAATCTGTTGATAAAGTACAGATTTGTTTAGACCTCGGCAGATTCAATAACATGAAGTTTTCAAAACGCAACTCCATAATTTTAGTGTAATTATTGAAAATCATATTTTTGGTGTTTTCAATATGTTCTTGTGGCATTTTTCTGATGATGGACATATCAAGAAAATTAAACTGAAAAATTGCATTTCTGTGTAATCATTTATTTAAACTGTTGTAAAACTACTCACTTGTTAGGGTTAGGTGTGAGGGGCTGTAAGCTAGCGGGAGAGCATGTAAACAATAGCTCCTCAGTTATGGGTGATGGGGAGACTGGGGGTTGCTCAGCACCAGTGGTCCCACCCAGACCAGAGGTGAATTTCAATGAACTACTGTCAGCTCTGCAGAAACTATAAGGTCTGCTTTTTTTTTCTTCTTCTTAAAATTTGGCTAAAAAAGGCCACAACATAATAAAAAGACCAATGAGAACGGTTTGAAAAGGGATCAAAAGATGATCACAGTGGGACCTTACTTTGTATTTATAAATGGTAATCCAACTAATAATACATCTTAATACATTGTGAACAAAGTAAAATTCATCAACAGTCCTGTAAAATGTTAAATTTTATGGGGGATGTTCAATAGTCCTTTTCCATGTGTGCCCAGTTTTACATTTTTTCCCCCACAACTGATTTAAATGTCTGCATGTTTGTATGTGTCTTCACTACACTAATATAAACATCCCTAAAAAACAAAACAGACTGTTTGCCTGGATTGTCCTCGACTGTAACCATCAGACCTTCCTATCTCTGCATAGTGGGGCTTGTGGCAAGGTGACATTCTGTCAAGGTTTTTTCTTGTCTCTGCCTGTTTGCTGCTCTGATGCTAGTTGTAAACTTTTACTGCTCTAAAGAGAAAAAAAGCCATGGCATTAAAGATCTTCCTTCTATCCAACTCAACATTTTTCTCCACAACAACAGTGCAGAGTGGATGGACAGCAGAAACATTTCAGGGTTATTTGAGCAAACTACCCTTCATTTGCTTTTATCAGATTGTTTATTATTTCCATCTTTTCTTAATGAAGGAAAATGAAATCACTTCCTACAACAACACCAGGCTGTAATTTCAATATTTAGCATTGCCCCAGAGCCTGCTCCATCTGCGTTTTATTGGAGAAAAATAATCATTTCCAGTCAATTTACAGTAAAGCTCTTGATCACCAAAGCACTGCAGCACCCTATGAGATAACTACTTGTGCCCTTTTAGAAATACAAACTGACATTTTTAAGTTTGTAAGACGCCTGATGTCTCATATGATATTTATATATTCTCTGCACTGTATGCATCATTTTTCAAGTTATGACAGCCATGATTAATTTAGTAAACTCTCATGAGCCAGTTTGAATCATCTCTAATGTAAGTTTGTTTATTTCAACTAAATTAAGAATCCTGAGTCCACAGGAGTGGCACATTTAGAGAAAAAAGCAGCAACTACTAAAGTTTCTATTTAATATTATTTCGTGTAGTCAAAGCAGTTCTCTGTTCATCCATCCATCGAGCTTTAGAACCTGCTGAATCCCTTTTGGGATCATGAGATTGCAGAATTCAAACCATCAAAGACACCCTGATTTTTTTTTTTTTAAGTTTCTGTTAATCTGTTGCATCTTCAAATGTTCTTAAACTAGATCACCTTGCTTTCTGTAAATTTAATTTGTTGGGTTTTGTCCTGAATATTGTGTTTTATAGCAGGACTTCTCTTTGTTTAACAAAAACCTTACTGTTGTTGCATTTCATGTTATAGAAAATGTAATTCTGAAATCTAATTTAAACTACTGAAGTGTTTTGTCGTTTTCTTATTTGAGATATTGTGTGATTTTAGCACATTTTCTTGTTTTGCTTTGGGTTGGCATTTGTGTTTATTGTTAGATTTTGCGATCAGGCTATTTTGAGACTTCTTATTTTTTCATGGTCTCCCTCTTCTCAGCCGGTCCATTTTATCAGCAGAATAAAGTAACTGAACTCTGCAGCTCTCGCACGCTTATAAATGTTTTCCTGGGTATATAAGGTCAGGCTTGAGCCTTTATCAGCCTTTTTGGGTCTTCTTGGTTTTGGGTTAGTTCAGTCTTGTTCTGACGTGTCTCCCAGGATGCACACAAATATTTTAGTTTGGTTGAAAATAATTAAATTTTCTGTTGCTTGTCACATTTTTTTCAGCATATATAAAACAACCGCCTAATATATATATGGTAGATGACGTATACTTATATAGCTCTTTCTACCTTCCTGTCGAAGGCCCAAAACACGCTTTTTACAGTCACAGCCCCATTCACCCATGCACACACACATTCACACATGATGGCTCTTTTGCCGAACACTGGTGCCAACTCTCCCACCAGAGGCAAGGTGGGGTTCAGTGTCTTGGTCAAGGACACTGCGACACATAGGCGTGCAAGGCGGAAATCGAACCTGCAATCTTACGAACATGGGTCGACTGCGCAACCGCTGCGCCACAGCCACCCCATATATATATATATATATATATATATATATATATATATATATATATATCAGTGACGTAGTCAGAGAGGCAGGCAGGCTGTGCCTCACCTGTCATTATGGGGAAGAAAAGAGAAAAATAAATTCACTATTATATTCAATCAGTAATTTGAATGGTAGTCATTTTCCATTTAACTGTACCATTTTTGGGTGTTTTTTCTTTTCAAAATCGGGCTGAGTTTCCAAAGATTTGACGGCGATGAGGCAATTGTGCCCGCTGAGCTCTCACTCTTGGATTGCTACCTATGTAGTCAGACGGTACTGCTGTCTCTCTGTATATCAGTTCAATCACTGTGACTATATGAGCTGAGCTTGGTAGCTAATTTAGCAGATGTATATGATGTACAGTGTTTGTTTTTATAAATAACTGTATGTGAGGGACGTGTTTCTTGTGCTGAGCGCTAAACGCCGGCGAAAAAGCTCCTGGGTGAGGCCAGAAGTTCGCGGCTCATGTTAGCGCCAGTGAGCCCTGAGATTATGACGCTAAAAAATACTAGAAGAAGTGATAGCAAGCGGCAAGTCATTTTCTCAGAAGGAGCGGCGTATGGACTTTATTTAAGGTAAAGGTAAGACGAGCAATAACGCTTGTGATTTTTCTATGCTGCAGTTTGTATATGAAAAAACATGTTGAAATGGATATTTTAAACAAAACACGCAACTAAGTTGTCAATCAAATGGTGAATAAGTTACTCAGTATGGTTCATAAAGTTTGTAAATCTGACTGATGACGCCAGTGCCTCACCAGCCATTAACCTCATCACACGTCACTGATATATATATATGGAGCATATATATATATACATATAAATATATATATCACCCCACTTCATTCCAAACCTCATAGTCTTCATGTAAATAGAATGTGACACAAAGCTTTTGTCACGCCGCTTGACATCCAACGCATTGATATATATATATATATATTATATATAATATATATATATATATATATAATATATATATATAATTTAAATAAGGAAAAAAATATAACTAAGGAAAAAAACACCCCCAGTCTGACAATATGAATAGCTTTTCTAGGTAATTTATTCCTCTTTCAATTTTGATTGACATATTTTGTATGTCAAGATAATTACTAATGGTGGATCAAGGTGAAAACATGAAGGCGGTTGTTACTTTACTGGATTAGACATGTTAGTCACTGTATGTTTTCTGTGAATCTTTCCAGTTGATGAACGAAATAGATTGTTGGAGAGCCCGAACGAGACTGCAAGGTTTCCCTGGAACTCAGCAGCCAGTCTCAATCCAATCTTCATTCCATTATAATGTTCAGAGTTCCACTTCAGTACAACCCTTTAACAATACAAACCTAACCCTGGAGTGTTGATCCCCAGAAAAAGAGAGGGAAACTTTCTCTGCCTTTAGTGGAGCATGAACAACCCTTCGGGAGACTAAGAAGACTGCGGATTGTTGACTTCGCTTAATCCTCTCCAAACACAAACTACTGACTCTCTTCTAATAGGATAGATGGTTAACACAGAACCAGGAGGCGTTAGAGTTCAAGACTGGAGTTACAACATGTATGACATTCAATCACCAGCTTTATGATTCAAATGTCCATTCAAACATGAACTTGATTAGCAAACATTGAAATAGTTGGATTCTCTTTGAATATGTAGAACCGAAACATTTTATTGAAGATGGATTGTAAACCGAAGAACATGGCAGCAAAATAGACCAGCAGCAGTTCTGTCATTAAATGAGATCACAACAGAAATCCTCACTTTCTAGCATTTTCTGCTCTGCTTTTTTATGCTGTTGTGCTCTTTTTTCAGCAATAAATCCCCCTTCAGTTTTATCAGATGACTGGACTTACAGTTGTTCTCCTTGTCAGCAGAAAGCTGAGAGGACAGAATAGCTAAATCAACTGAGAGCTCAGACTTCTCACTTACTATGTGTTGCCTTAATAAGTCAGGGTGCATTGGCATATAAACAGCTCTACACTTCATGGCCAAGAGATTAATATGTAACTACTGGCCATGAAGTGAATTCAGTATCTGTATATCTAATTTTGGGGGTGAACATAATTGGAAAAATATTTGCTTTTCCATATGTTTGATAGAAAATACTTAAATCCCTGTGAAGAGACAGTTTTTATTATTATTTATTATCCACGTTGGTTGCTTTTACTAAATAAATAAACAAAAACCCTGTTAAAAACTGATTTTAAAAGCCTCAAATGCCTGGGATTCATGCAAGACTGGACCAAATAGGCTAATTAGCTGTTTCTACACTATTGTTTTAACTATATCCAGTGACCTGTGAGCCTTAAGCTTCTTCTAATGAAGACAATCCCAAAGCACCAATTTTGCAGAGGACAGCTGACGGGGCCCAACCTGTCTACATAAGCTGCAAAGGATTAATCCTCTCTCTCTGCCTCCTCTCTTGCTGCCTTGCTAATTTGATGTAATTGAATTAAGTGGAGACTAAAAGTGGGACACTGCTGCTTGCCCCTATGATTGGCCGTCCTTATTAGAGGGTAAAAGATACAGGCTTCACAATTACAAGAGCTATAGAACCTAATGAAAATGGGGAAAGAAAGAGGGGGGACACGGTATCTCTGAAATTAAAGTTGTTGCCCTGGCAAGCATTTACATTGTCAAATAGGCAAATGTGGCACATCATTGTAGTTTAAATTGCACCAGTATATTGATCTAAAGTGAAATTGTTAATTCTAAACAATTTTTTGCCAAAGATCTGACCAATTATTTTTCAATTTGTACAACATAACTAAAGCCTTGGTCAAAACTACCATTCTGGATGGTGCCTCTACGGAGCATGCAGGTGACCCACACGAAATATCAAGGTCCTAGACTGTTTGCCCACAGAGCAAAAAAGTTCGTACTAATTTTTTCTGCAGCCGTACTGCGGACGACTTGTTGTAGTGAGCACCTATACAACACACAAAGGTGTATAATACTTCGCTCACACTGGGTTTGGAAAAGTGCGTTCAAATGGCCACTTTAAAAAAAAAGGAATTTTGCACATATACACGTTTTGAGCTTCTGTGTTCACTCACGTTCATGTGTCACGGTAATGCGTGGCTTCGCTGGATTTTAAGTCAGTTTTCGGGTCCTATGTACAAAACATGCATCCATTAGAAGTTAAACCAGAAGACCTTTGACCAAACAGGGATTGGATTTGGTAGCGTCCTTTTCAGAACACATAAGTAACAACTGTTTGAAAATGAATCACGGAGGAAAACTTAATAATTGCAGTTTGTACCCGGCTGGAATTATTTAAGTCTTTCATTTATCGGAGTTGAGCTGTGAAAGAAAAAGCCTGGAGCAAGAATTGCGAGATTTGCACCTCTTGGACATTTTGCAGCAAGCCTGTAAGTACATGCGCTAGTTCAAGGAGGTGTGTCCAGTGTGAACACCATATGCTAAAAGCCATCAAGAATGCCTGTTTAGTGCAGTGATAATAGTAAGATGCTGGTACATAACACAACAACCCCTCCCCAATTCTGTGCAGTATGCTAGGTGCCGGTCAGGGCTGTTCCTGGGATAAGTGCGCGCTCCTTGCGGGCACCTTGCAGTTTGACTGATAGACAATCAGAGCAAAGTTTGTGTGGGCATAGTTTGGACATCCTATGGGCAATACGTATCACCTTCACACCGTATGCGTACAGCATTCATGTGCTGTCAGTTGGCGGCCAGTACACGAACCTTACTAATGACTAGAGTGTGGGGTAAGGGCACAGTACAACGGAATCACCTGTGAGTCACAAGTGCTTGCAATTTAGATTATCCTTACAAATACTTCACAATACACAATACAATGGTACGTTCACTTTTCATGACATCCCTTGAGGTGGTTGAACAAGCCTCAAGCCATCTGATGGACCTACTTGCGCTCCCATTCAGATGTGGCTACTCCTGTCTATAACCCTCCTGGACAACCCAAACACTGGCCCTACCTGTACGGGCCAACCCCCTGTAAGGGTGCACGGGACTAAGATTTAAAATCTAAGAGCTTTTTCATTGCCTGTGCACACAGTACCAGTGCAAGTGTCTGCTATGTCTAGTATGTATTTTCCTTGTCTATAAAATTACTGCCAATCTAGCTCCTTTATTCTACTTTGTCTATTTTATACCTGTACTATCCAAAAGGTTAGAAAGTTGACTCCAGGGTCCTTGTCTGAAGAGAACCACATACGGTCATACTTACTTAATAGTGTATCAACGTGAACTCTGAACCCACTTTTTACTACATTATTAAAGATATTTTAAATGAAGAGACAGGTGTCTGCATCCTACTGTTGCAGACTTTCAGCATATTTTACACTCCCGCTGTTCTGAAGGGATAAGTCTTGACTGCATCATAACACAGCCCCGGGGCAGCCATAGCACCCACCCTCGCTTTTTATGGCAGTACATCATGAATTCATGGTTAAGGTAAAGTTTGGCCCTCTGGGCTTGGTAGCATTATGACATAAACACTCAATTGGCCCGTGACACTCTCACCCTTCAGCCCCATCCTCTGCCATGCTCCCTTCCCTAGAACCCAAAGTAAAACATGAGCCCTTGCCTTGTGGAGCCGACTGGACCATCCAGGCAGAGCTGACAAGACCCAGTGTCTTGAAGGAGCAATACACCAAACAGGCCCTTTGTAACCCCGACCAGCTGCATATCTGCCTCCCTCGCCAACAGCCTTTCCTCTGATAGAAGTGTCTCACAGTATCGACAGCTTCTAATTTACTCTCTCATCATCACTTGCCTCATTTGCTCCTCACAATGCTCTCTTTCTCTGGGTTCAGGTCTGCCATTTTGTTTGCCAGTAATTTGTTCATGGGATTTTTCTGCATCCACTGTTATGTTTGTGCAAAAATATCAAAGTTAAATGTAAAGATAAACATCGCTCAATTATCAAACTTCTCATGCTTGAAAATCTGGTAACACCGATAATGTGCCATCACATGTCATTGCATTTAGCTAGTGTGTGTGTTAAAAAGTGTGTACTGAGCACAGCATCAAAATGGTCTCTGGAAGGCTGTTGTCTTCTCCACCGGGGAACCAACAGATGTGAAATGCAACTGCAGTTCTAATTACTGAAAAAGACAAGTGTGAGATAATTACACAGCTGAAGTGAGGCAGAAAACCAAAAACATCCAGGGCCAAAGCTCTGATCTGAGACCAGAGACAACTGTGGCTGCCCATCACCATCTGCAGCCCAAACTGTATCAGCACAATGACACAGAAGCTTCCCTTCAGAGCTGACAGAGCCAATGTAAAGGATTGAGAATGTTTCCTCTATCGCTCAACTCAATTTGAGTGTAATTCTTGATTTGACGATTTAACTTAAGCACTGAATTGTAAGGAGAAAACCAAAATAAGTATATGAAATTAAATAGATGAATGTTGACTGTTGTCTTGGACTTCACAATTATTCTAAAACTAACTCAGACACAAAATCTTTTGAAAAATATTTTTGAAAAACCAGAAGTCAAGCAATCTTTGCAGATATCAGGAGAAATAAACTATCGGTTCCTAAAACTGGATAGGTTTATTTCATGCTTAGAACAGGACTTTGAGAGGTCTTAATGCATCAGACATAGAAAGGTGGAACAATTTAACAAAATATTTATCTTCTAATTTATCTTTGATCAGTGAAAGGGCCTACATGTTAAATAAAAAAAATAAGAATAAAAAAAAACATTAAATCTGTCAAAACAGTTTTGCCTCAATATTTCTGCTTCTTTTTGTGTGCTCCTGTGCATCTAGGTAATTTTATATGAATAGCACAATAATATGGGGACTGTGTCCTTTCGTTGGATTTGTTTCTTAGTTATAATTCCTTGGTTCTTGAAATGTTCTGTTTTCCTTGTCACAGTCACACCAGGTACTACTTTCTAATTATCAGCAGCTGTTCTAATTTTGCTTAATCATCCTCAGTGCATTTAAGTGTCTGGTTTTCAGTTCACGCTTGTCTGGTCATCTGTCTGTTGCTTCATGTGTTCATTAGTTTTCTACATATGAAAGTTTTATCAACTGTCAAAGTTTCTGTAACCAAGCCTGGTCTCTGGAATCATATGTTGTCCACTGCCAGTTTATGACTTATCTGGACTCTAAATAAAAGTAGAGTTTATTTTTACCCCCCAAAAAATGTCTGAAGTAACAATTCTCAAATTTTAATTCAATAGAGTTCTCTTTTCTCAATGCAATGTTGCATTATTATTAATAACTCAAATATAAAAAAATACAAAAAGATAAAAATGTTATATTTCTGTCAGTTTAGTCTAGCTTTGCAGGCTGTAAGTCAGCATTCAAAAACATTTTATTTTAGAATTTGTATATCCAACACAACCAATGGGGGGAACATGTAGCTGAGTTCAATACCTTTTTATTTTCTATAAGAGAAAAGTAACATGTTTAAAATTATATAAATAAATGTTAAAAAGGCGAATGTTTTCGATAATTTTTGCTCAAATGCTATGTTATTTGTACATTAAAATGTTTTATGTGTCAAAATGCTTATTTTAGGAGACGCAAACTCTTCTGCTTGAGTACCAATGCTTTTGAGATCTTTTTTTTTTTTCCCACCTGAACGTTTATAGACCTTGCACTAAATATTGCCTTTGTAGAGAAACTGTAAGGAGAAAAATCCCTAGAAATAAACGCTATGCAGGTTTTTGTGCTGAAATGCATGTTTCCAATCCTGCAATGGGTGTGCAGTGATACGTCCCTTTATCAACAGGAAATGCAGTTGTACGGTATCAAACCGGGGGTTTGCTCTGTTGCACACCGATCCACCACCAACAAATGCATATCAACATGGACTAAAAAAAGGAACGTGTGGGCATGAATTGTGTTTCAACACTGTGTTAGAACATATATGCTAATTTTAGCTTGCACTTAGGTGTTAGACAGGCGTGTTTTTTATCAGTCTGTGCCAGCAGGCTCAAGGCTCTGCGAAATGGAAGGAGCAACAAGGAAGGTGAAATCCCACACAATCCTATTAGAGTGGATTAGGGGCCAGCCTTTTTTTCTGTCAACACTGCTCCAGGTGAGCAATTGTGAGTGCAAAAAGAATCTATACATTGAAACTAAATATACAGTTTGTCACCCCTTATGGAAGGCACAGCAACTCATTTATCAAGCCAACTTCAGTATTCATGATAACAAAGTTGTTCGATAATAACTTGTAAGCTAGAAACAATTGTAGCGTTGTCGATCAAATTTGCCTCTGATACAAAACATGATTTTGTTTTTCCCTTAAGAGAGCAAAGGAGGAGTTGTAGTTATTACTAAGTTGGATGCTCAAAAGAAGTTTTATATTTTCCTCGTCTAAATTCCATTGAAAACATTGGTGTTCTTCTTTCGCCATGGCTTTTTAAAATGAAATAACTTAACGTTTCTACCAGAATGTCTCCTCAGTTGAACAATAAAGTAGTTATCAAAGTCTGAACTGACACACTCATACCTTTTCAAGAACTGCCCTTTCTCCACAACCTATTCTTAATTATATTATGTAATAATTCTCTTTTTAATAGGACCTTTTTCAATGTTCATTTCAGCAAATCATCTCTGCTATTGTCAATCTCGGCAGGCAATCAAAATTATTCAGAGTATTTAAAGAGCTGAAGAATGATCTGCTGGAGTGGCAGTCTGTGTGCGTTTGTGAGAATCAGAGTGCAAAGTGTTTTTATTTTTTAAAGGCATGACTGCCTCAGAGATACCCACTTCCTCATTACAGGTTCTCAAGAATAGACTATAAAATTCTCCAAATGCTTTTGCAGCCTTGATCTACACTTAACTCATGAAAACAGTTGGGCCTTTTCCGCTTTTTCTTTTTTTTTTTTCTCTTCCTGCCAAACTGAGAAGTCATTCAAGCAGTCAATCAAAATGGACTGAAGAACCATTCAGACTCAATTTTGTGCATCTCCTAACACATTGACATTCAGCTACAACAGCCCCTCCACACTTTCATACAGTGGCAGGGCAAAACCCTTAATGAAGAAGCAACTCTGTTTTGGTGGTGGGGCATCACTAATCAAAAACCTGCATGGAAAAAAGTCATCAGTACAAAACCGAATCAGGGTCTCCGTTGGAGAACATGGACTCTTATACCTGCTAAATAGCTTTTTTGCAAACATTCACATGGCGGAATTGTGTATTACAGATGTAAAAAAATATTCACATTTGTATTTTTTTATCTCTAGAAATTTAACATGTGGGTGCTTGATGGGATCAATTAAACATTTAACACACTTAAATGTAAATAAAAACAATATACCTTTAGCCTGAAAAACAAATCATATATCATACTACATTATTGTGAGACTTAAAATTTTTCTATGCATTTTGGTGGCAGTTTGACATCAAAGGTTTAATTGTTTGGTATTTGTCAAAAAAGGTAAATGTTCTAATGCACTGGAATTTCAGGAAGCTAAAGAGTAATAAATACAAATACAATTTTAAAAACCCTCAAACAATTTAAATGAGAATCAGACAGCCTGTTCTCGTGATGTAAGTGAAAATGTTTTTATTTGAATACAGATTTTTTTTTTTAACGAACAAGTTATATTTGCTGTAGTATTTTTACATAAGTACATTTTGAAACAAATGTGCTCTAAAGACTGATTAAACTGCACCACTTATTTATTTAAAATAGTTTTATTTTGAGAAAAATGTGACTTTATTCCACTTAAGTGTGCTATATTTGTCTATTTTTATTTGCTTGTACCATTTGTACTATTCTCGTAAAGTCTTGTTACTGCCAGGAAAATTATAAAAAGTTATTTTGATTTTGAGTCACTCTATTTAAAACTGTTTTTTTTTCCAAAATATTTAAAAACTAGACCTTTTATTTTTTTTACTTTTAATTTACATAAATCATGGGCAAGAAATGAGATCTTATGTACATACTGTTGAAGTTTTAAGCAATCAATTCTTGAATTAATTTTTTACGTATTTTATACTAGTCAAGTAAGTATTTAGGCGTCTGTTTTGTACGTGTGTGTTGTTTTAAATTAATGTTACATGTTCCTAACAAAATTTTTTGACTATTCAAGGGTTTGTCTTAGAAAAACCAAAAGCAAAAAACCAAATCAAATGGTTAAAAAGAGAGGGGAAAAAATCTGTTGTTAGAGCCACTGCACACCCTTTGGGTGAAAATTTAAACTCATCCTGGAAAAGTTAAAATGTGAGGAACACAAAACCCCTTGAGCCAAAGGAGAAGACTGATTTTCCTTTTTGCCTCTCCATCTTCCAAATCTGTAACTCGGAAACTGGACACGTTATTACGCTAACCTCACAATGTCCACTACACGCACAGTCAGGTCTCATTTCCCTTCATGCCAACTGTGGCCCGGTCACCACTGAAGCCACACAGAGCAGCACAAAAGAGGCTGCCCACTCCTGTCTGCTTAGATGGACTCCAGACTAAAGAGGAAGATGAGGAGAAATGACGAGAACAAAGCATGAAGGAAGAGCAGGATGAAAGGAAAGTCAAGAAGGTCAAGCATTATAGGGTCAAGCAAGTTAAATACCCCCAGCACACACAAAGAACAGTGTTTGTCCTCTCATGCATAAGCGGCAAAGAGGAATAATAATAAAAAAAAGAATCTCTGATCTCTACTCCTCCACTTGTGGGTCAATAACTGTCGACGCTCCCTCCAGAGAAGAGGAACATGTACTCGGATCCTTATCAGAGCAGCTATCATCTCCGCTGCCTCACAGAAGCAGCAATACTGTCATCCTTACACTATCACATAATGACATCAGTTCAGATACATGGTAGTTATTATATTATTCTACACCACGGCAGAAGCAAGACAACACAGGAAATCATCGGATTTTGCTGTCCTTTCACTCTCCTTCTTTTCCCCTTGCACCCCTTTGCTCCTTTTCTTCTATTATTTCATTTTTCCCCTCAATATTTTGTTTTATTTCCACTCTCCATCAGTTTATTTATTTTTTTGCTGATCTTTTCTCTGCAGCAGTGCCAGCAACAACAAGCATGGTCTCTAATCCGCTCAACCATTTAGCTCTGAAGCTGGAGAGCATTCAAATTGATTATAATTACTTAAATTGCTTCACTGACTTTAATCAAACTGCAAAGTTTTGAAATACAAAAGCCAATTGTGCAGCAGTTACTGAAGCACATGTTAAGGCTGCTTCTGACATAAATCACATGTAAAACGCAGAATCACTGAGGATTGTGTGGATGTGCTTCCAATATGTGCTATAGTTCTGGTAGAAGTGCACACACATGTGTACCACATGTAGGTTTATTGCTATGTTGCAATGGCTGTTGTCTTTTCATGCAACAGACAGAAATGCCAACTGATCCATAATTAAAAGATGTAAAAAGATATTCCGTATTGATTGCAATATCTCCTGTATTCACGTTAAGTGAATTTGAATAGCAGGTACAGAAGAAAATATGAGTATCGAATTGTGTATGCAGTGCAGAGAAAGAAGACTATCACCTCTGGGACTCTATCCATGATAAATGGTAGATCTGCTTCTTAAAGCTGATACTGTCTGAACTTCATTATGCCTGGGCCTACAAAAACAATACATCACACTCCAACTCCATTTCATAGATCCTGATCGTGGTAATTTTCTCCATTTTTCCAGATAAATCAATGACAGACTTTCAAGTTCAACACAAAGGAAAAATGATGTTTGTTTTTTTTTTTTAGGAAACATGCATTCTCCCAGACCTTCATACCCCCAATTGTATAATCAGCATATGAGCAGCTTAACAGTTTAGTGTAGTTAATAGATTCAGCAGCATATTAATAATTCATTGTTAACATATTGCAAACAATATTTCCATAGAGTACCAACATTCATTTCCTTTTAGGCAATCACTTGAGACAAATATGCAAATAGTAACGAATGTAAGCAGATACAGTTATTCTGGAATCCAAAAAAGTATATTTAGGTGGCATGACAGCCAATTAGCTAAAAATGTAATGCTGGAGGTGTAGCAATTAATCCATTTATATTCTTATGATCCAACCAGATTTATCATATCAACTTATACCATTATACAATTATTTCAAAATGAAATAAATCTATTATTAATATTAGAACATATCATTTGGATTGAGGCAGGGTGGGTTTATTTTACTATAATGTAAAAACGACCAATCCCAGCGGACAACGCACATGATGGTAGTAAAAAAAAAAAAAAGATGTAACCATCATGACAGTCCAATGAGTGGAAACACTTTGAATTTTGCAAAGACATGTTAATAGATTTGCCAATAATTCTTGTTTACTTGTCTGTTTGTACACATTTAATTTACACTTGATTATTTAGCAAGAAATACAAGGAATCTGGAAGACGTCATCACCAGTACCCAGGTCTTTATCCCTGAGTCACACTGGTTGAAGTGTTGGCTAAAGATGTCTTGGATTTATTTTTTTTGTCTTTTTGGGGGGGTGAATGAATTGGATCTTTTTGTTCAAAATGAACCAAGATTCACTACAATTCATATTGTCAACATGGAACGAAATGGATCAAATTGTTGTTAAAATGAATTGTTACACCCTTTTAAACAACAGAGACTTTATACACACAGAAACTTGAGATAAATTCAAAATTAAAGACTTCTTTGTCCTCTTCATTAATTCACTAAAACATTTTGTTATGCACCAAAAAGAATCTTGTGTAAATGAGGGAGCCAGTCAATTAGACTCAAAACAACCGAACCCAACGGAAACACAACCGTAAAAACAGCAGCAGAGCTTTGCAGCTGAAGGATTTGTCCTGGAGCCAGCTATCATGTTGAAACAGCGTGTCTTCAAGTTTTTAATTATACACCCTCTCTACTGATGAACCAAGAATTCAATAATAGTTGGTAACTATGATTAGGTCATGCAGAGTGCCTGGACCACAAGCCCCCAGGTCCTTAGAGAGAGCAAGGGCCAAGCAGAGTGTTGTCCACTAAAAGCAGGTCACGGCAGAGCATCTTAATTGACTCTCTTGTTGTCCAAGTGGGGAGGCAAACCTTCCATCTCCCTTTTACATCCCTGAGGGGCACCAGCTCCCTTGTTGGTGCAGGAGTAAATATGCCCATCCATCTGAGATCGAGTCCTGTTTTTCCACTTGCTTTTGTGCTGAAATAAAATCTCCTTTACTTGCCAGGGAGTTATTTTATCCCAAACAGATTATTATTTAATTTTATTTTGTATTTAAAACATAATAAACCACATTTTATGAGGGACAGTTGGGTAGCATTAAATGGTTTGCTCTCAGGGTGCCTCAGCCTTACATCAGTAGGCATTACGTCACCCAAAAATGCAGAGTGAAGACTAAAGATTTGAAGTCTTCTGGTCCCTCAAACATCTTACTGGTGCAGGCTTTACAGTCACAGTTACAGTGACAGTTACAGACACATGAACTTGCACAGATACAAAATAATATTGATTGAAAGAATTTTTAACCCCCATTGAAGTGACTCTAAGGTTCAGATTGTTTCAAAGAAATGTAATTTTCCGTGTAGAAGAGGTCATACACATCATTTATGCTTGAGGCTTGGAATGCTTTAACACCCAGTTGCAACATGGAGCGCCACAACCTTCTAATCTGCTCTAATCTCCACACAGTGGAGCATTTGGAGACATGGATATGGCTAATCTCAGATTTAAGGGGAGGGACTTGGTTGAGACAAAAAGCAGCATGGGTTGAAAGCAGTGGTCATACTAGGGAACAAATATTTATAAAAAGTTATATCTTAAATCTAACTTTTAGGCATTTTCAGGAAATGTGTGAACGCTGGATGTGTCATTAATAAAAGTCTGGGAAGAAAAAAGTGTTAAATAGAAAATACTTACTGTGCCCTGCTCTTAGGGATGCAGGTGATCTGTGAATAGCAAGAGGCATAGTGTGATGACGCTTGTTTCCATGGGGGAGGTGAATATGATGGACACTGCCCACATCGCCTGGTTCTGATCCTGCCACAAACCCCAGGGCAATGATCCACAAAGCTAGATGGGTGAGTGAAACTGAATTCCAGTTTAGGGGTTCGGCAAGGGGCCTCAGGGGAGCAAACTGTGTCCAGTCTCTGAACATTTTCCTTCAGTGGCCAGACGAGGCGTCAGATCAAGGCAGAACTTCAGTGAGCCTTAGAGCCCCATACTTTTTTAATAAACTCTCTTCTGCCAGAGACACTGGACCACATCCATAGAACAAGAAACGTGGAAAGCTGGCAAATAAAAGGGGAAGAAGTAAATAAAAAAGAAGTAAAAGGAAGAAGAGCCTCTTGCTTTTTTTTCCCCACTCTTCGAAAAATTCCGTAGCAGCTCCCAGCCAGGTAAAGAGGTATCATTTACCATCAGGCATCACTCAGGAAATTAGGGCAACCTCTGACAGAAACAGAAATCCCAGCTTGTTCTAATTCCCTTAGTTCCCTTGTTCTCTCTTCTTCTCTCTTTATCCTTCTACCAACCCCTCGAAAATGTTAGAAACACCTTCCAAACAAGCAAAAAAAACTGTCTTTAACATGTTATTCCAAAAATTTTAGTAAGAGGAAAGAGCTTACAGACCAGTGGAGGAACTGTAAAAGATCAAGATCTTGAAAGCAAAATCAAAGAAGCGAGAAGTTTTCCTTTGTTTTTCTCCTCCAGTGATCTCAGAGGACGTCCTGAGGAATGGGACCATAGTTAAATCCGTGTCTCATCTGCGTGTCGGACAGATGCGGCAGCGCACGGTGGACTGCGTGATTGCACCTGCAAGTTGTGCCAAGTCGCACACCCGTTCCCCATCCACAGATTTCTGCTCTCGGTGGGACTGAGCAATGGCAGCGACGGCACCTGAGTACAGCCCTGGGCAGAACACACGCTTACACGCGCACAGCATCGGCAGCACCGTTCCAGAAGATGTGCGCAAGAGGAAGAACAGAGAGAGGAGGAGATGGAGGAAGACAGAAGGAGGGGGAGCCTCAACAGCCAGCCAGGAAGCAGGAGGGAGAGTGGCTATGCAAATGGGTAGCATTCACATAGCGAATCACTGGAGCCTGAGTGCATTGCAGAGGAAAAGCCTATTTAGGTGGAATAGCAGGAATTGAGGCAATGCTCCCCAGACCTCATTCTCTTCCTCACATTTCTCAATCTCTTTTTTTTTTTTTTTTGCTTTACAAAATAGTAAATGTTGGAAAACATCTATAGATACTCAGAGTATGGGCGATTTACTTTGATCCCATTTTTATTCTTTTATTTTTCCTCTCCCCTTTAATCTAATCGATGTTTACAGTCTTAGGAAAGTTTGAATCCATTCTGGCTAGTGTAGTGAAAATTATAACCCTCATGTTCAGCTAATCTTTGTTGTAAAAATCCTGCTCCCCATAGATTTTCACCAACTGTATCTGCCTCTGAAGTGTGTCGCTTGCAGGATTTTTAAAAGAGTGATGAGGATGCAGCTTGTGTACTCGAGGCAACACTTTCTCCCCTCCCAAACACGCACACACAGACACACACACAAACGTGTGCACGCTCACGCATAGACATGCGTATATGTAAACAAGGCACGCACAATACAGGAGCTGGCAGTTGGGAACTGTCCACAGAGAGGGTTCTGAATCTGGGTAAGTCTGCCTTGCCTGCTAATAAAAGAGCATTTCTCACAAGAGAGGGAAGGCTGATCACAGACTCTGTGAGGAGCAGGGTTACAGGAAAGTAGGGAACATGTGGACATAAAAGCCCTGCTGATAAACACAATCTGGTTCAGCTGGGATGTGTGCTCAGTGTTCAGAGTTTGGGACTGGACAACAGAAGGCTCAGCTGCCGTGTGGATGCTTCTGTTGGCACACTGGCCATTCAACATCCTCCCCTCAAAAATGTTGTGTTCTAAGCTGGATGGAGAAAAAGAAAAAAAGAAAAACTAAGCACTGCTGAGCTGATCTAGATGGTTTACAGGGAATATACAAGCACTTCATGCCCAAAGAAAGCCAATTTAGCAAGCGTGACTCAGAGGATAATACGTCCTTCTTCATTTTCTGCTTCAAGTGACTGAAGATGACAGTAAGCTGTGTTAAAATTATGAAAAATATAAATTATAATTCGAACAACAGTTTTAGCTTTTCGCTTTTCTTACTAGTGGACCATTAACTCATAGCGGATATAAACTTGTTTTTTTTTTTTTTTAAATTAGGACAAAGAAAAAATGTAGTTTGATTTTATTGAGTGAAAATGTTTAAAGACTTAAATGCCAAACAGATGAAGTTCTTCTCGTGGCAAAATAGCAGCTACAGTACAAAAGATGCTGCACCAATAAACAGCTGTCTGTTCTCACCTTCCAAAAATTTCAACTTCTGCAGACACCTGGTGTCAGAAACTCAGCAGTATGGAACAGCTATTCTGGTTTGCAAAGGTGAAAATAAATGTTCCTGCTGAATATCTCTGCACTGTCATTATTAACAGTAGTTTTATCTCCATAAATTATACTCGTCAAGCAATCTATGAATGATGACCTAATTTATCAAGAACAATCGGGGTTAAATCTAAAGTGCAAATTTCTACATGAAATCTATTAAAAAAAACATTTATGTTGGCAAAATGAACAATAGTTATGGTGTAAAATTCAACAGCGATCTTTTATTCAGGAGGTGTTTCCTTTTGTCAAGACGTTAGTTTCTAGCTTGTTCATTTGTGCCCCCCAGTGGCAAACGCCAAAAGTGCATGTGGTAAAAGAATGAAAGAACCAAAAATGGATGTTTTTACAGATTAAAGGGAAATTAGGATCACAGCTCTTAAAAAAGACAAAATAAACAAACTGTAAAAACTTTATTGCTTACATGCAAATTTGGGGAAATACTTGTTATAGTGGGTAATTGCATTTAAGTTGGATAACAAAAGTAGAAAACACAAACAGTATTATGTTAAAATATATACTTTTAAATTTAGAATTAAAAAAGTATTTTATTTTATTTTTTACTGGGTCTAAAGTGGACGTTTTTTAAAATTTAATTTACTCTAAATTCGCCTTGGATTTGGTCGAGTACTGTTCTACTCTGAGGTCGGTGATTACATAAACTTGCTTATGAGAAGTTCATGCACACAGCTACAGGGTAATCATTCACGACTGAACTCCTTATGCAAGCACACAAACAAACCCAGACCTAAAATAATTGCAGTACTTAGAGTTTGCAGCTGCCTTTACCTGGGTAATTAGAGCGTTGGCCAGAAAGCTTTTCTCTGCAAGCAAACTTTCCCCATTAAAGGCTGCTATTGTTTTGACTACAGTACCTTCAAAGATTAAGCCAGACATCTTCTTGACAAATTAAAAAATTACTTGCTTTTGTTTCCAATTAAGACCCACAGGAGTGTGTTGCTGATGTGCACATCCTTCCTTTGAAATTCACTTATAGATAGATAGATATGCTTTTATTGTCATTGTCCATTGTACAATGAAATCGAACCATTGCAGTGCAACGAAAATAACAAAATATAATATAAAATATCAGTAAGTTCAAGTATGCAAATATAAACTGTAATAAAGAAATGTCCACAAATGTAATAACCTAAAATGAAATAAGTGATGTAAACTCAAAACAGGAGCCAAAACTAGCTTTTTTTTTCTACCAAAAAACTTATTTATCCCCAAATTAGATGATCTGAGCCGAGTTGATTGGTGTCAAGAATACTTCTGAGGGCAAAAAGCTTTAGAACAAGAGCTCTGTTGCTCGAGTGGAACTGAGCAAAGATGATTTGGAAAACTGGTTGGGGAGCAGCAAAAGGGTGGTCGAAGAGTTCCTGAAGTAAGGCCTTTGAATCAGATGAAGAGTCATCAAGCAACACTAAATCACTCATGAAAAGACCATTTAAAGATAAGGAGGCACTTTGGCAGCAATGTTTTTTCTTCTTACATCTACAATGCATTATGCTAATGAATTTATTCAGTACCATCATGGAAAAAGGTAGACCTTAAGACCTAAAGTGTTAGTTTCTGAAGTTCACTTAGGGCATTTTTACTTTGCTCTGAAAATTGTTTCCATTCATTAAAACTAAATATTCCAGTAGAATACATTTCAGAAAGTTTTAAGATTTTTTTATCCTAGTTTGTCATAATGTGTTTTTATTAAGTGAAGACATTACGAGTTAAATTAATAAAAGAAGGACCAGCGAGCAAGAAAATACCTGCAACAGTTCACAATTAACACAACTGTATTATTCTCTTGCTATATTTCCACTAAGCTTTTAGGCTTTATAGTTTTTAAAAGTTTGAAACAGCGTGTCTTCAAAAAGTGTCGGCTAATAACTACATTTTTAAATGAGGGTCAATTCCTATTCCCGTTACCCTCCGTTAACAGACCCATGACCCCACAAACAATGCATACTTATAAAAATGACTTTTAAAAGAAGCTGAAGGCTTGGCTCTGCTGTGAGGAAACTGTATTTGGGAATCTCTTCTTACCAGAAGCCAGCTCAGCCATAGGAGCATTGCCGCAGTCCCAACCCAGACCGGGACAGCAGCGGGGTCCACTCCACAGCCGTGAGGCTGCAGGGTGGAACTCCAGCTGTCACAGCAAGGGCAAAAGTGCAGCAACGACCACTGACCAGGCAAGCCGGCAAGTCCTGGTAGAAAAGATCCCCCCAGGAAACACTGGGGCTAAAAGCATTGTAAGATGCTAAAATTAAATACATAAGATGTATTTAAAAAAAATGGAAATAGGAATAAATACATAAAATAATATTTATTAAAACTAATAGAATAAGCAGATAAGATCACCTTAAAGCAAAAAGGTGGGGCTTGAGCCTCTATGGTCTCTGTGGCCCTGAGGCTCTCCAGCAGGTCGTTCCACAGGCGAGGACCATAACAGCAGAATCAGGTGTTTTGGTCCTCAACCTTAGGGACAACTAAATGTCCAGTGCTGGAGTACCTCAGGGTCCATGAGGGCTCATACTTTAAAGGAAGATAACTTGCATAAGAAGGCCCAAGACCATTAAAACATTTATAAATCATTAAAGGAACTTTAAAATGACAAACTAAGTTGCTTATGCAGCCATCAGTTTCCATCACTCATTGGATCTGCCAGCAAGGCATTCTTTACAATATAAATACAATGCAAAACGGAAACTATTTTTCAATCTAACGCATAAAAAACATTATAACTGGGTTGTTAGTTTTCATGATTCCTTTCAAACACATGTAAAAGTCAACAACAACAGAAACCGTATGAAGACTTTTTCTATTGAAAGCAGCAAAAGTTTTGCATGTTTGCAAACACTTGGGTGTGCTCCACTGTGTAAGTGTGACAATGATGATGATGATGATGCATCTGAGAATGCTTAAGCCAAATTTCAGCTATCAGTGAGAGATATAAGGGTCATAGGTCAGGAACTTTCTGGGGGATTTCTCTTGATCTCTTCTGACAGTTCCCAGCATGCACTGGGCAACTGGGCACAGCCCCCAACTCTGTTTCTTTTCTGAAATCCTTCCCAAGCAGATCAGCCTATTTTATCTTGAACAGCTCAAGGACAGACTGTGGTCCCCTTTAAGACTCTACAGTGTCTTTCTTGACACACTCTGCTGCACTTCAGCTAAATGAACAAAAGAAAATACGGTCTGATACAGTAAATCAAAATATACCGGTAAATATGTCTAATGTGTCCTGAAGATTTCACCCATTCATATATTTCTATTGCTCATTTATATTTAATTTGTATTTTTTACACTTTTACAATTTGGATTTAAAGTCTCCTTTATGTTGTATTTTTGTTGTTATTTTCACTGTTTTGCCACCTGTCCTGGGACAACAGTCTTTTGACTAAGTCTGGTACATTTGCATAGAGACTTTTTACAATGCAATGTCTCTGTGAAACATAATGGTGCTAATAGTTTAGACAAACAGCTATAATTGCAGAACACATTTTAGTTCAGAAACAGAGTGTCAGTATTCCAGAAACGTCCCTCCTCGTGACATGAACTATAAATCTAATACATATAATAATGTTGGTCAATAGTTTCCTTTATTTTTGTCAACAACAAAAACCTATGAACTTACTCTGAAGCCTTATTTTTGTGGAGGAATTGTAAAAATAAATAATTTAGAAATTCGTTGATTAAAGTCCTAATTTTGTAAGAAGTTAATCAAGCTTGTAATATTCTACAAAGGCAAAGTTAAGGTAGATTTTCCCTTATTCACATGCACAGAACGCAGCTGCTAGATTGTTAGCAGGAACAAGCAGAAGAGATCACATCACTCCTGTGTTAGTTTTGCTCCATTGGCTCCCAGTTGATTCCAGAATCAAGTTCACGATCCTTCTGTTAAGGCCTTACATGGAATGGCCCCGTCCTACATTAAGGACCTCATAGTCCCAAACAGAACACTCCACTCGCAAAATGCAGGACTGCTTGTGGTTCCTAGTATTAGTCAAAGTACGGTTGGAGGTAGAGCGTTTAGCCACCAAGCCCCTGTCTTATGGAATAAACTCCCAGCTCATGTAAGAGAGGCCGACTCAGTTTCTACATTCAAAGTTAGACTGAAAACATTCCTCTTATTGTCAGACTAGTTAGTATTCAGAGATTATTTAAATTAATGTTAAAATGTTTAAATTAAACTTAATAACAATAACTTTTTGTTTTATAAGGCTGTTAGAAGTTGAAGCTTGGGTAGCTATGGTGCACTGGGGTTCTGTCCTCTTTTCTCATCTACTTCTACCCTCCTCTTCTCTATTCTTGATCATAATTTATCATTTAGTTCTCCATGCCTCTGTTTGATGCAGAGCGATTCATGTATTGTCCCTCTTTTCCTTCTCCCCTCCTGGGGAGTGGGAGTGCTTCCAGATTCCAGTTGGCTCATCCGTGCTCCTGTTCCTGACCGTGTACCTCGTCTCTGCTGCTGCTCCTACATCTGGCTGTGGATCCTGTCTATGGCTCAACTCCGCGCCCCCCGGCCGTCCCCCCAACTTTGGCTGTATGAAGCTCGCCTGCTGAACTTTAAATGTGTAGTTGTAGGGTTAGATAAGTTAATTCTTCTCTAAGAGTTCTGGTAAATTGCCTGTCTGTCCTGGGGGAGGATCCCTCCTTCATGTGGGAACCCCTGAGGTTTCTTTGTTTTTTTCCGGAATCCGTTTTTCTTTAGGAGTTTTTCCGTACCGCGAAGAAGGGGGGTTTAAGGGCAGGGATGTCCAGTTTGGCTTAGTCAGTTTGTTAGTTCATTTTAGTATTTTCCCATTGAATTCTGTGCATTCATGATCCTTTTGATTTTATGTTTAACTTTTTCAATTACCTATACGAAAGCCCATTGAGACGACTGTTGCTGTGAATTTGGGCTATACAAATAAAATCTAATTGAATTGAACTGAACCTGCACTGAGCTTTTTGGGTTGTCTGGGTCCGGGGAAGAGCAGAGAGAGGAGCGTCTGTATCTTAACGGGATCACATGTGTGTCTTGCTGTTCCCTTAAGGCTCGCACGGCCACTTCAAGGGAAGTCAGTAAAATGAAACGTACTTTTAGGTGTGTTGTGAAGTATTTGTAAAAAGTCATGTAAATTGCACACACTTATGACACAGGTTATGCTCTTGTATGGTGTGCCCTTTTGCCACATTCTAGTTGTTGAAGAGGTGCGCATATGGCCCCTTACTGACTCCATGCAAATGCTGCACGTGATACTCAAGTGTCCATAGGATTTCCACACAAACTACACTCAGTAAGTCTAATTACTGGGGGGGGGGGGGGGGGGACGGGAAGTAAAGCAAGACTTGACCCTCTCAAAATGAGAAGTCATTTGCATGTGCATGAATGTGATGAATTATGGGTGTATGCACAGGCAAATGCCTACAGCGAAACATACAATGTACAATTCTTAACAGCATGACACGTGAAAAATGCATCAGGGACTGCAGCGCCCACTGTCTCTTTACTGCTGTGCTCCTTTTAGTTGTAGTTTTTGCCCCAAATCTACTGAAGCTCTGTTGCACATTTTTCAGGATTTGACCGACTTTGCTACAACACATCGTCAAGAGTCATGGCTGCTTAAACAAAAACGCCCCCTTCTAAAATTGAGACAGTCCTTAGAAAGGATTTGTCAAAACCTTTCCGTCACGACAGCTATATCACTGGAAGTCACTTTGGCTAAGGCAGTGACTGATCATTGTGTGCCCTCCACATTTGCTGTCACTAGATAAGACAGTCTTTGATTAGTGCTCCATGTGAAATCTGTTTTTAGTGAATAAAGCTTTTAGAAGGGGAGTAGAGTTCAAGGACAGTTGAGAGGCAGCAATTCACAAGAAGTCACTCTGGTGAGGAAAATGTACAAAGTTATAGATGATCCATTAAATATGTTGTGAGCGTATTCATTTGCTTGTATTATACTATATTATAAACCCTATTGAAAGGGAGCGTGGAGCTCACAGAAGCACCTCCATTATGATCAGCATTTACTTTCAAAAGGAGATGAAGGTTGCAGATTGGAAGCACTAAACTCTAAACATTTAAACACATTTGTTCCATTTGTAAAAAACTGAAAAAAGAGCATGGTTTTTGAGAGAAGCGACTTCAGCTTCATTCAATAGTCTCCATCTGGTGCCAATCAAACCAGTTATGAAGCGCTCTCGATGTTTGTTGATAATTATGATGTTTTTAAAAATATTTTTTTTAAAAATGGTGTAATCTACAAATGGTGGATTATTTTTAATTTTCTTGGAAACATTTCTAAAAAATGTCATTAGTTTATGTGGTTTTGAATGTATTTGATGTTGTTAATATATTTTTGCAGGGGATGGAACAAAAGAAAAGTTTTTTTTATTTTTATTTTGCTGCTTTCTAATGTCATCTTCCTGTACATGTGGCTGCTAGAAGGGTGCAAAGTTCTCCTCTCTGACCACAGAAACTCCAAAGCAGTTTACAATTAGACATTTCCACATGACATCCACATGAAAATGTCATCTTGAATTTCCGTGGAAGCTTTTTTTTTTTCCCAGCAGTCCTTTTGTAACCTAGTCAAAAAAAAATCTGTCTGTGTTTAAGTCAGTGAGGACACCCTCTCTGCTATGTTTGGATTTTCTTGTCTTTGTCACTACACAGCAAAATCAGCAGTGTTAATTTAACTCCCATAGTGTCAATTTTAACACTTTGCGAGTGTTTATATAATCCTCACCAGCCCAGTGTTAAAATTACACTTTATAAAGTGTTACCATTTTAACTCTGCAATAGTGTTACATTACTGACATTCTTAGTGTTATTTTTGACACTTCAACAGTGTTTTTTTAACACTAAATTGTGTCAAAAATTAACTCTTATTCTGAGTTGATTCCCATGATTAGTTTTTTTCCTGTACTTTAGTGCCATTAAAAGACTAGTTTTATCTTACGTTAAGTTTTTGGGGCATCCTTCCTGCTTTGTTTGCTTGTTTTTGTCATTCACTGACTTTTGTTTTCTGTCAAAAGCAACTACTAGCGTGTTTGCTAAGTAGACAGTTTAAAAGGTTTGAACTAAACAGCAGAAATATATTCTAAATGACACATTTGCTAACAAAAAGAAGAAAAAAAAGCACTTTTACTTTTGAGCGTGCAGAGCGACATATTTTAGGAACTTTAAGCCTCTTGCCACAGGTCCCCAGGGTGATGCGTTTAATAGCCAGAGTTTCTAAAAAAGGTTAGTGTTAACACTGTCACTGTTTCTCCCAGCAGGATATTTAGCTGTATCTGTAAGACTTTAATTAGTATTGTGTTGTTAGAAAACAACAGATTAAATATTTCCTGTCCATACCCCCCGGGCAACCAATTAATCTCTGGCTTACCTCAAAAGATTAGGTTTTCACCATTAGCCTGTGATGAGTTTTCAGTGAGTTTGCTCTGAGAAGAGGGTAATTATGAAAGCAATGTGGGGCACGAGGGTTATCTTTGTGTCACCACATAAAAAGTAATAATTAGGCAGGTTTGTGATGGACAAAAGAAGTTTCCTTCAACTGGGTTTAGTTAGCAGAGACATTGCAGATCTGTGCCAAGCTGCACAAAAGTGGGATGGGTTTGTCAAACAAACTGGAGTACAGCATGTAATCAGTTTTGCTCCTTCATAATTTGACTCAACAGCATGAAACTAACCAAACACAAAAGAATGTAAACTGTGATTGTCTCATAAGCACAGTGCGGCTGAAGTAAAACTCAATTCATGAGAAGTTAAAGAAGTCATCTTACACGTCAAGCCATCTTCACCATTTCCTGCAGAAATCCTTCTACCTAAACGATGTACAGACATAATAATGCATGCTCAGTGGGAGAATGGAGACCCTGTTTCCATGCCAACAGCCCTTGCCCACAAATGGCCACAGCTTCCAAGCAGAGAGAAGCATTTAAATTCGAATCGCCATCAGCATAGAAAATTACTGAAATAATCGAGTCGAAGTGACCACTCATATTATTGAGTTAGAGGAAGAAAAGGGAGAAGAGATTCAGAATTTGAAAGAAAAGGGAGGAAAATGGCCAGAGCAACAAAAGTCTCCTTAAGCTGTTCAGGCATGATAGCTGTAGTGAATGGAGTCATGTTTACCCAAACCTTAGCAGCTGCAAGAGATGTTTGAACATCTGGATTGAATACACTTCATACACCTAAAATGATCTGAAATATCCTTCACAGTTTGAGAAGTATAAATACATGAGATGACCATTTCATATTGGAAATAGACCTCCTTCAATATTAAACAATTTTATGATTAAATGCACAATTAATTTCTCTATGAAATTGCTCATAAATGTTGAATCAAACATTAATAAAAGCACATCCTTAAAAGCTATATTTGGTATTTTTTTCACACTAGGATAGCGTTGCATAAAAGGAAATTTTGCCCAGCGGAACTTTTTGCTCCTTCAAGGCAGTTTATATGCCAGGTGTCCATCTGGTGCAAGCACCACACACACACAGTCTACTTAATTTTTGATGGATACCTCGGCGTATAAAATGGTCTTATAAAATAAATAAATAGTGAATCAAATTACAATTAGCACACTAATGTGGTTATTTTTTAGGTTTTAATCGTTTTTGACACAAGTGGACTATTTGATTCACAGTGCAGTACTGATATCTGATACTTGGCTGCCAGGCATGCTGACCTCTCTGTTAAGTGACACAAAACATCAATTTAAGAGTAACTTTCAACTCTTGTTTTTGTACAGATAATGAAACAAAAGTAGTTTCTAGATTGCTTTTTATAGCAGAAATATCCCCATTAACGTCTATCAGGAAAAATGTTTATTAATTAATAATACAGTTATTTATAAGCGTGTATTCCCTCTTAATCAAGCAATAAGGTCAACAGAACCCGGAAACCAGACAACAAAAAACAGTTGAACAATTAAAATTAACGGCAAAGTTGTTGTAGAAAGAAATCAGCACGTCCATCACAGAGACATTTGAAGGACAGAGATCTGTTCTTCTGTCTTGCTATTGTGAACAACTGTGGAACAACATTTTATCTAGCTTTGTTACAATTTTCTGTTCTTCCAATAGGAGATCCAGAATCAGGATTTATTGTCCTTTACAATTGTAAAGTGCAACAAAGATTTGAACAGTATAAGACAAACAACGAACATCAGTGTGCAAAAATAGAGATAGTGTGCAGTTGTACAAAGATGCACATTATTGCAAATGCTCTGGTATACATTGAAGGTGAAGGGTAAATGTATAAAAATAGAAATTAAAACAGTAAGCTTGAAATTACAAAAGAAAAAGAAAATCAAATTTTCAACAAGGATACAAGAGTTTGTCATGGAGTTAGATTGTGCCTATTTTAGTGGAGTAATCTGGTAAAAAAGTTACTAGCTGGCATTTAGGTCAAGCGCAATAACGTCGGAACAACACAAGATATGTGACCAGAACTTCTGTTTTAGGTGTCCATGATCCTTTTTTAATGGACACCCTGCAGCCAATCAGAATCAAGTAATTAGCCGGATCATGCCATAAATAAAAATGAATGGAACATATTGGAATCAAGAAACAAAATGCTATTTTTATAGAGGGTGCAACAGTTGTTTAGATAAATCCACACATTATTCTAATAATCATCCAAAAAAAAACTAATGTTTTTCTTTTGCAACACAGAAAGCAACTGAGCTGTGAAAACAGTGAGTTAAGCTTTACACCCACTGTGCTGTAATTCTTGCAATCATGCATGCACATTTCTGGGGATTGACGAGTGAAGTGAATGCACAAATGCACTTAATACTAATTCTCTCTATCTTGGGCCAAAATGTCGCGCAGAGCTGGACAGAAACGTTTCATTGTTGGAATGTTTTCCTGAGTTATAGATTTCTTTCACTGAGATGCATGTAAAAGCTAACAGATCAAAGACACAGATAGTATTTCCATGTAATGGTAGGCAGTATTTTTACCATGCACCCCCCTTTCTGGCATCACTGCCGAAAAGCATTCCACTTGAATTAGTTAAAAACACAAACTATTTCTGTCCTGATATGCCACAGAGCTATCCAGAGCACTTTATAAGTGGCTGCTTTTAAATCAGTTCTAAAACATGACTGTTGTTTCCTCGATGTTTTAAATGTGAAGCATTCAGTCTGTCTCTGAAAGGAACACAAGAAAAAAAGCTTTTGAATGCAAGGGGCATTTCTGTGCTCTATCACATAGCTGAAGCGGACTATCCTCAAGGTACCAAAGCAGACGAATAAGCACTGACCTACACTCATCGGAAATCAAGGGAGATGGGCTTGGGTTTCCCCCCTGGCTAAAGACAAAGAAGCCTGGATGCAAACACAGCCTCCATTGTTGATATAATATTGACATGGCACTAATAGTTATGGTAATAAAACTGGGTGGAAGAGTAACCAAGCGAGACGACAACTGCGTGAAGGCCAAGAACCCCCTTTGCTGTGGCCTCTGCAAGCCCTGCTTTAGTTCAGCAACAAGCACAATTTTGCTTGCCTCTGCAAATTACCCCGAAAAGCTTGACAATTCTGTACCAATTCACCCAGGATACCAAGTGGGGTGTGGTGCGTTGGGTTTTCCCAGAGCACCCACTCTCATGCATTTAATGTATAACAATCTTTAAATCCCCAGTGGACCGACTGAGAAAACGAAATGCAAGATGGTAATATTGGCTCACATTCATGATTAATCGGTGTTCTTTCTGTCTGGGTAACAGTTTTGTGCAGTGTACTGAGGTCATTTTAAACACAGTTACTACACTTAAAAGCATTAATGGCTTCATTGCCCAAGCTGTAGATGCAGTGAAACAATCCTTTTTTGGGTTAAAAAGTATAGAAACTGTGTTGAATTCTCATTGGTCACCAATCCCTTATGAAAGTTCAGCTTCACAGAACCCTTGTTGAGCACTCTGGATCTTCATTTTAAGCTTTATTTTTTCTTTATAATGTACCGTATGTCCTCCATCATCAGAATAAAACATGCTGAAAACACATTTTTCATCAGAATGGGTCTTTAAGAAGGCAGGAAATACCACCCAAAATCTCAACAGACCAGAAACAATGACACTCCATTTTTATTTTTTTGCACCGCCATTTATTAATACTGATGAAAAGTCCTTATTTCATTTTTTTATTGAAAATAACATTATTGCGTAAGATAAATTCTCATTCAGGTTTGTCTTGTAAACTACATTTTAGGAGGCATACTACAAAATTTCTAAATGAAGTGAAGAAAAAGTGGGGAAGGATGAAGGGGGGGGGGGGGGGGGGAGTGTTTATTTGTTTGTTTGCTGTTTGTTTTGACAGCTGTGTCCTTTCTGGGTCACAAGCAGAGAGTGTTCCGATTTACGCTCTAACGTCATTAGCATCCCAAACAGCCAGGAAATAAATGTGCACTGAGCATCAAGGAGATCAATCATATTTTATTGTGCAGGGAAACACATTGGGAAATTCCTTTTTTTTACTCAGTTGCACAGTTAGCTTTTAGACTACATGTGCACACACAAAAAATGGATTTAAATGTAGTTACTGGATTTCAATTATTAAGGTGGATCATTTCTGTAAACGTATAGTTGTCATCATCTTGCCAATCATTTGCAAATATAAAAGGAGATGCTCTATTCTAAATGATTTAAATTCTTTTATTTTGGTAAATATTTTGATGTAAAATGATTACTTTTGGCACATATAATTTGAGTTATTTTTTTTAAGTTTGAATCATTGATAAGAATTAATGTTGTTATGAGACAAAGACTATCACTTTCATCTAGTGCTACATGATTCTAGAAGCAATGTATATCATGTAAAACCTCATCTGCAGAATTTTATTGAAAATAATATATTCTGAACGTGAACAGATTAAAAAAGTAGTCAATAAGAATACTATTCAGATTTTGTTTTTGTATAATATAGTATCAGATTTATCAGATTAGCTTCCAAATGAATTACTTCTTCCATCCATTTAGTCTTTGTTTCTCTTCTTTCTTCCCTCCCTTCTTCTCTCCAATCCTTTGTTTTACTCTGTTTTGTCTGAGCATTGTAGATTTCTTTGAAAATACAAAAATCCCACTTTGAAGGTTGTTTTCCTGGAAAGCTTTGCCCTGTAGCAAATTGCCTCCATTTCAGCTTATGTAAATTTACCGGGTGAAAAGTCATATTTTCTTTGGAGATGCCTCCCTTATCTCTCTAAAGCATGACGATCCTTCAACACAGATAAAGCCAGTGGCTGCCTCATTTTGTTTTGTTCTCTCTTCTTGCAAGTTCTCAGAGTTAAAGCTGTCTTGCATCGGTATTTTGAGAACCAGCTCAATTTATCTGCGCTGAGTGAGATTTCCTAGAGATTTCTAGTGGTTATGTATTGCATCTGAGGCTTCCTGTTGACAAAGCTTTGTTTGTCAAGAGAAGGTAAATAATAAAATCAAGCGCTGTAAACAGACTAAGTAGGTGGACTACCTCTCGGATCTGAGAAGGCCTTGTGAGCCTTTTTTTATCTCCAGATGCTGCCATGAACTCTGTGGACCTGAGAGAGATTTACATTTCTGACACCAACAAGTAAAAAAGGTACAAACTCCCCTGGTTCTTTTAACATACAAGCAAAGTTCATGGGGAGGCCAAAAACTAAAATATCCCCTCAGCTTAGTCAACCCCTCTGCTGATGAAAACAGGAAGAAAGAATGGTAAAATACAAGTGAGAAAAAGAGGGTTCAAATGTTCAAACATCATGGACAGGAGAATCCTTTTAGTGGCACCATTGGCTGCAGATACGGTCAGTGCATAAGGCTGTTGGAGAATCTAATAAGGTTTTAAAGCTGAATGAAGACGGGACCTTATCAAAATGGTAGAAGTGACACAGAATGCATTAACATTTATGGTGCTGTGTTCTCTGACTTGTGTCGTCTCCGGATTGCCCACTCCATCCCTTTCTCTTTAATGTGATTCAGGAATCTGTCTGTTCCACACTCCCTGTGTGAACTGTAGCCGAGAAAATTAAACAATTTCCTGTCTGACTGTTAAAGAGGTAGAACTCCCCCCCCCCCCCCCCCAGAGGAGGCATCAACTCTGCTCAAACTTTTACAGGAAGCATAAAACCTCTCGTGGCAAATAGCAGTTTTTTTAGCACTGAACTTTTAAATTGAATTTGTGTAACTGTGTGTGTGTTTATGTCTGTGTGTGTTTAAAACAAATAAGGACTTTATTGGACATTGCTACAGGGATTAACAGCAGTACAAAAAAAAACAACATAGAAATGGTTTCTGAAAATGTTGTGCAAAATGTTTGAAAATATTCCAGCTATTTAGACTCCTGTTCAAAGTCTTAAGACTAGTCAAACAATTGTTTGCACAGCCTGAAGCTCCATTTTTCTATTAAAGGAAACACCCCAGACCATGATAGTTCCTCCTCCAATGTACTGTCAAGAAAACATGTCAGGTGGGACACCAGCAACATTGGGACAAATCAAAGTTACATTTTTTTCTAATTCAGAGAAGAGTACTTTTTTCTACTTTTGAATGTCCCACGTTCGGTGTTGCCCTGCAAAGTCCAACCGGGCAATTTTGTGGCGTTGTTGGAGGCGTGGCCATTGAAGACTCTTTGTTTTTTGAAGCCCCTCCCAGCACCAGTGATGGTCTTTTTTTTTTGGGTTGAGGACTGTCCCGTTTCTTGGGGGACACGGCTAAGTGCTGGTGAAATTTCTTTGGATCTGCCAGTTGAATTCAAAATGACCATTTTACCGCGTCCATCCTCAGCAGCGATGACACCTTGCTTACCCTGCTTACACAGTTCTGCCACCTTCAAAGAATTGAACTTTTTTTTACGGTCAAGACACCTTGATGGGATCATTACTTATTTAAATTTTGATCAGTCCTTTTCATTTCCAAGTGAAAAATATTTGCTCTTCTTTTTTTTTTCATTTTGCATTTTGAAGCTTTATTTAGAACCTTGTTTAGGTCCAGCTGTGCAAAAGGCAAATTCTTGCTTTTTCTCAACTCATCTTAAGATTTTGAACAGGAGTGTTTTACCTATCTAACATCAACATTTTGCATCCCATGTTTACCTTCTTTACTCAGAAGCTGTAAAATGTATTTGTAAAATACTGCGTAGAATGATCTCTTACAAAACCTTGACTGTAAAATTAAGGGAAAACTTAAGTAGATCAACTTAAGAAGGGCCCACAGGTTACTAGAAAAAGGTCAAATTCCTTTATTATTCTTGACTAATTTTCAAATGTATCAACTAAACCAAAATAAATAATAAAAAAAGGAAGTTCCAACAGCTTTAGATGTAAGGAAAGAGTCTTACCGTCATTACACAATGGTCCTCCAAATGTGGTCATACTGCAGTCACAGCTGAACCCCTCCCACTGCTGAAGACACACACCCTGGTTGGCACATGAGTCTTCTTGGCATGTAGTGCTGGGCCCTAAATGCAGAATGAAATAGTTCTGTTAGCAAACGCCACAGAAAGCAGACAGATTTACTTGAGTGCCATGTTAAACAAAAAAAAAATAATAATAATAATTTGTGACAAAGAAGCAGAGACATAACAAACATGCACTGTGTACTGCTAAAAAACCTCTACAGAGGTTTATTATACAAGAAATTGTTGTGTTATTAAACATCAGAAAATTGAATCAATTTATGTTTATTTCAATTTAGCAAATCACTAAGAGTCAAAACCATATTTTTAGCATTTATTTAAAATCTCATTTATGATATATAAAACTTCTTAGTAGTCCTGTTGGTGAAATTAAGATTAAACAAATAATTTACTGATCATTAAACTGTTAACTACTGCACATACTTCAAGACTAAACAAACTATTTATTGTTTACTGGACGATGTGGTGCACATGACGATCTTCTGTGTAGCTTCAGATTTGCAGTGTTAAAAATGAGATTGTGAGTTTTAATATTCCTTGTCAAAATACTCAAAGATGAGTCTTTAGATGGTCCATTCTGGAAATCAGTATCCATGCTCTGACCAGCCTCAACACTAAAACCAATGATTAAAGAAAGACATTGGCCTTTTTTTTTCTTTTCAGTTCAAGATTCTTTTAAGAAGTTTCTGAAATATTACGAGAAATGTCCAGCTTTTTTTTTCAGATTTCTCTTTATTTATTATAATACTGCAATGTTTTCCCTGAAATCTTAGTTCTCCAATTTAGTAAACTCTTTTTGTGTGTGTCAATTTTTCCTCAAACCATAATAAGCTTGGACTTAAGCTTTTAGTTTCACTTCTTTTGCTCCACTCAGGTTCTTTGGAAATGTTCATCTCCCTATTTTGAACAGAAGGTACTGCAGCAGATGTGCAGGATAGTTGTGAATATCTTTATCGCACACCCACTGCAGAATCATGAAGAAATCATCAGTAAAGCAGCTAAACACCCTGAATATACCAGGCAGTTTCTGAGAAATCACTTTAATGGAAGAACCAGATTGGAGCTATTTACAGCTGCACTCTGTCTCACATCTAGACAAGAGAGGGCCTTCCAAGGTGGAAAACGCCTCGGGATGTGGTGGAGAGTCATTGTGAAAGAACCCTCCGGGTCTTCAAGACACAAACGGCAACACTGGAAATGACTAAACAAGTGCTTTGGAGAAGCAGCAGAGGATGTCTGCAGTTGAGTCCTGAGCAAAAGCAGAACCAGGAAGGAAGCTCAGATTCCTCAAAAATATAAATCGTGGATAGAGATCATTTAAAAAAAATAAAAAGGCAAAAGAGGAGATATCTCCAGTAACTCCAACACTTAGAGGCTGGCAAAGGAGGACATGAAACAGATCAGACTATAGTGCCGTAAAAACGGTAATACTTTGTCTTTTAACAGATAAATAATGATGATGAATAGCTATCATTACTAAAATGGTAAGTTTGTAATGATTTAGGCACAAGAGGTTGACTGACCTTTCTCACTGTGGGGTAACCTGGGATGACTTGCACAGTAATTGTTATTAAACAAAAAAGAAAAAGGCTATGAAATCCAAATGAACTGAACTGTAATTATAATTACGCCTGGCAGACTAAGTGAGCAGGAAATTACCAAGAAGGTTAATGTTGATACTTGGAGCAAAAACATCAAAACATTTAAGTATGCTACACTTTTTTCTTGTCGCATCTCAATATCCAGATATTTTACAAATATATTTGAAGAAAGGTAGTTTAAAAAATAAAGTTTTTTTATTTCAAAGGAAGACAACAAGCTTCTTTGAAGACAAAATAACTTGTGTACATTTTTCTGCAAATTCTACAGTTGCAAGTTTGTGAGAATAAACGAATCACTAAACAGCGAGGTATTCATGTCTTACTTTAAAATTTAACGCCTTAAAATGGGTTTGACCTATATATTTTTTCTTTTTAATGAAAAGGTGAACTTTATAGTGCGTTTAAGATAATTGCCCTAATGTATAATTTAACCTGTAGGCCATGACTTGATGGCTCAATATTCTCCTAAAGGTCTTTTTGGTTAAACAAAGAATTTATGATCCAATTATGGCAAATCAGTCATACACTGAAGCTTAACTACAAAGTGTCCTTTTAATTCCTTTTCTTCCTTTATATATTAAAATGTTGTCCTTTTGATTTTGCATGATGCTCATATTCTAAGAATCTCATACACGATAGTGTTTTCTCAGAAGAACTTTGCAACCGACGCAATTTTAACCCTTGTTTTTCTTACTCTCAAAGCACGGGCCGCAATTCTTTTTTGTATTGTTCAAGCTTCTTTTATATAACCTCTTGTTCACTGGATCTAATCGTCTTTTAAAGGGGATTTCAAAGGACTTGTATTACTTAGATGACGGACCAAAAGGCAAAAATCAGAGAAAAGCTATTTTTAAAAACTAAAAATACCTGAGTGAAGGGAGAGTAAATAATAGGGGGTAAAATTATGTAAAAGATAAATGATTGAGATAAATCTGATTTAATGGGAAAAGAGCAAATGTGCATATGATTAGCAGATAGAACATCACATGGTTAAACTAACGTTTTAACTTTGTTCTCACTAAAAGAAAACCAATTTAAATTGTTTTTTATTACGGCATTATACAAAGTTTAGCAACACGATTTACTCTGTTAAAGGTAAGAACCTCCTAATAAAAATGCATCCCACCTTATAGACATGTTAATTCAGTGCAATAAGCCAAAAAGGCAGTGTGAAAAAAACAGTTTTCTATGGAAATAGTTAAAATAAAAAATGGATTCCATGGAAATGTTTTTTTTTTTTTTTTAATAAATCACATCTAAAAGTGTATTATTTACACACAAAAACCCATGCTGAATAAAACTCTGGGTCATTCGAAAATGCATGCAATAAATGAGCACAAAAATACTTGGGAGAAAATAAAATACAAAAAAAGAAAACATCAATATTAAGGTCATAAAATTCTCATCCATGTTGAAATAAATCCACGAGACCCATAGATTTTGACACAAGATGGTGATATTCGTGTTTCCATGGAACTTGGGCCATTGCCCATGGCATATGGGTGAACGGCAATCATCTTGTTCAGAAAGGTGGAAATTGTGGGGGGTAGAGAAAGTGGAGAGGAGAAGGGCAAAGGTGTTGCAGACTCATACGGGGAAAGGAATTAGAGGCTGTGGATCAAACAGACAGCGCTATCTACCTTGCAAGTCAGCTTTCATCAATGCAACTTTTGTCGGCAAAAACAATGGGAAAAGAAAAGAAGGCATAGTATAAAAAAGTTAGTAAAAGCACCGAGATGCAAAGACGGATGAACAGAAACATAGACTAAAGAAGGAGGGAAGACAGAAGGAAGGGTTGGGAGGCTATGTATAGTGACGGTGAAATTACATAAAATCTGAGTATTACAGCAGCAGCTACAATCCATTTGGCAACAATCAAAGTCATAAAACAAAGATTGAGAGACCTGTAATAATATGTTTGGTTAAACTCTTGCCTCATTTTTATATTTAATCTATCCACCTTCTATTCATGATTTGTTAGAGGCTGCTGGAGCCTGTCCAAGCAACCTCAGGGAAAATGCAAGATACTCTCTGGACTGTCACTCCATTACAGAGCATCACAGACGTACTTACCGCCAAGAAAATGCATTTCAAAATAGTGGACCATAAATGCCAAAAATGCCAATGCGCTGCGACCTAAATGCACATTTTTCAACAAATTCAGCTGGTGGCCATGCTGCGGCATTTGCAATTGGGAGGCGGCATTCGCCACCTGAGATTGTCAATAAAGTTTTTTGATGTGAGACCGCCTGATTTCTCAGTTTATCATAAAAAATGGGATTATCAAGAAGGTGTTAAATAAATTTGTATCAGAACAAGAATTGTTATTCTGACTGAGTAACAGCTGTTTATTTCTTCAGCCCCTGTCCTGTCTTATGGGGTCCAGATGACCCCACCCTTACATTGATGTGTTAACCCTACCATGACAAAAGTGGATAAAGGTAAAGAGGATTTACTGGAATCCATGGACACCAGTGAAGATCACAAATCATTGAAGAAAAAAGGTTCAGTGCACTGTCTTGTGGGGTCCAGATGACCCCACTTCCAATGCTAAAGTGCCTTGGATAGCACAGGGTCTATAGAGGTCTATGAGATTTTGGCTTTTTGGAGCAAGCAGGTACTTCCTGTTTGGAATGCAGGAGGGGAGGGGTCACTCTGTCCAGTTCTCCACACAGAAAGGAGCTAGCCGAGCCTCATACCAGGGTCTTCTTATTGTGAGGCAACAGTACCTACCATTACACCCCCTTGTAGCAATTCAAAGGGTGTGCTTTTTATTGTAAACTATCTCTAAAAAGAGACACTATTGAGCTCATTACACATGGACGAGTGCTGACTTGTGAAGCTGGAAGTGAAAGAGATACTAAATAATAAAACAGTAGATAAAATGTGAAATTAAACAAAATGACTAATGGCAAAAAATAAAACAAATATTGTCTCTGGGCAATTGATATAGACTAAGATATTTCACAGAAAAATGATATTCATGCAAACAACAAAGATTCCATACATAATTCAAAAGGATTGCTTCTGGCAAACACTCAGATCCAACAGGCATGCACAAAGTAAAACAGAATGGGGATAAAATGGAAAGTAACACTGGCAGAACAAATATGGCGAGAGGAATAATCAGATTAAAACCAAGTGAAACAGGGGTGTTTGCTTTTGTCAGAGCCTGATGTCTCCGAACAGATTATTAAGACATTTCATGGCTCGTACATGACATGCCACTGGTTGCCAAGTGTGGGTGTTCTGTTTTTGTCTGTGTGCTCAAGGATATGTTTGAAAACTGAGCAGCACAGCATGGTGCTAATTCATTGCAATGTTTTTATTTCTTGTTTAATTTGTGTAATCCAACTGTACTGAAAACTGAGAGCATACATTCAGTTGGTGTGAACTCCTCTTCAGGGCCACGGAAACTGCTCACCTTCACATCCTCTCTCTATCTGTCCCACACAGTCCAGAGAGTCTGACATCAGATCTGGGAGGCGGCCATTCAGATCCACTGATGCCAAACAGCCTTGAAATCCCTCCTTGGCATGCACCAGTTTGGGCAGTAACACGTACATGTCCTTAGCCACTCCACCAATGTACAGATTACCTGGAACAATAAACAGCATGCTGACGCTGCCCCCTAGTGGAAGTGAAGCAAAGTACCCACAATGTTCAAACTGCACTACGTTACTCTGAAAAAGAAACAAAAACTTTCTGGGACTTTAGCTTTTAGTTCAACAACATTTGTTTAAATTCAAATTTTTTAAATGTTATATGACATTTGTATTGTGCAGGTTCTTTTTTGTACATCCCCTTAGCAAAACATAGTATATGTGAAGTTTATTTTATCAAGCATACTTGAGTATAAATGTAGCAAGTACACTATGGACATGTATGTGTAGTTTATAATATATAGTGTAGTAAAAACAAACTTCACTTTTAGCATAGCTGCGTTTACCTGTAGTACGCTTTCATGGAATACTTTTTGCTAATGTGGCCACTGACTGGATGAACTGATGCTTCATTTTAACAGAAGCTATAGGACTGGTTCATGTTGTGTTTTGGCCTTTGTCCTGCTGGCGCAGCATTAAACATTACACACTAACCCTTCAGGTCCAGATTCTTGGCTCCTGTTGTGGTCTGCGTGGTAATCTTGGTATCAATCTTGACGGTGTGAAGATTATTTGTGTCCCTGGAGATGATGACATTGTGCCATTGGTTGTCACTCAGGGGTTTGTTTGAGTTGCCTTTGATCAGGTGCGCTCCGTTCCCCAGGTCAGACACATAGTGCAGGTAGCTAAAAGAAGATTTAGTTTTGTGTTAAAAAATAATAAAAGCAGTAAATTGTTGTTTATTTTCACTTTAAACATGATTTTATACACATTGAATAAAGGTGATAGGATCAGAGGCCATTTGAAGACGGTGAAAAGGATGAAAAATATGTGTAGGACTGACAGCTTAGCTTTAAAAGGCTAATTATTTTTATAAATGTGACAAAGGGTTCAAGCTCTATTGAACAGTTTAACCTTAAATTTTTTTCTCATCTGCTTTTATACTTGAGCTTTCACTTTAGATTCAAAAACATGCCAATAGCCAGAGGCTCTTTAGAAAACATTCTGGCACAAAGGTGATAAGACAAACAGTCCAAACATACCGCTATAAGAGCAGTGAGGAATTGTATTCAGTTTAAGTCTTGAGCTGTTGCTGGTTGCTGGATTATATATTATAATATAATAATTATGTATTATATTTTTTGTAGGTTCGTGAACAAAAACTTCAACAGTTTAAAGTATTTATTTATTTTAAATATACGCAGGACAACACTTACAGTGGGTACGTCTGCTTTTTTAATGCACCAACAATGTTTTTGGCAAAGAAAGAATCAGTCCGGCTTTTATGACAGTATTCAATGTTTTCCATTACATCGGGTTAATTTATGACTCTGATTTGATGGTAATTGATAAAGTTTAGGTAGAAAAAGTAAAATCACTATAGAAGGACACCGGTGTGTTGAAAAGAACACACAAAAAAACAGTTTATGTTTAATGGGATGATTGAGTATTTGATAAAGCCTTAGTCACAATAGTCCTTACAGGTGGTTACAGGCTGTCTGCAGGGGAAAAATGGGCTAACCTACATGGGGCACGCAGTTGGCCCACATGAAATATCAAAATCTAGGGGTGTCAAATTCCAGACCTTGAGTTTGCCTCCTGCTGGTTTTCCAGAAATCTTGCCTTATATGCTGCTGATTACCAGGTTAATTGGAAAACATGTTGGACACCGGCCCTCGAGGCCTGGATTCCAACACCCTCGTACCATTCAGTGAACGCAGTAGAACGAAAATGTTCATGCACAAACCCCCCCCCCCCCCCCCAAAGTCCTGTGGACTGTGGAAGGAGCCTATTAGTGCAGGATTAAAAATGAGGAAATTAGACAATCAGTGTGTAGTTTGTGTGGGAATCTTACAGGCGTCCTACGGGCATTTATGTATCACCTGGACACCTCGTGTGCAGCATTTGCGCTCGGTTAGTAAGGAGCCAGAAGTGTTGGGGATTAAAAATGACTGTAGTTTTAATTACTTTTGTCAGTAACGGAGGAACGTAATGAATAACAGTTCAAATTTAGGTAGTTATTTACAATTACTGGACTATAGAAACCTTAGTTACTTCAGTTTTGTAGGGGCTGACATTTTCTCTTGGTTTAATCAAACGAAACAGAGGTTATTTAAAAAAACAAAAGCAAAACAGAGTTACTGGTGCCATACGTACATGCATGAGCGCACCGATTTGGGGATCGGACAAAGTAAAGACATGCCCTCATTGCTGCAGTCACTTTGCTTTTCAAACTGGCTCAAAGACGAGACGAAAAGAGATGCTGCAAGGAGTCTTCTCATCCCCGAGGAGCATCGGAGCAGAGAGGGCGCTGATGTGGCAATTGGAATTGAAACATCTCCGGAGCCAATCTTTGGTGTGTAAGACACAAGTTATTTTCTGTAACAGTTCATCCTTTCTAACGTAATTGTTGTTACTAAGTTGCATGTGACTGCGTCTCTGGTCAATATAAGTTGGTGATCAATGTGGCCTGTGGGGGTGTGTAGTTCAGTACAATCACAGCAGAGCAGAACTTGGCTCAAATGGCAGACGTAGAGAGAGACAGACAGGTAAAACTCATTATAATGGAAAATCTAAAGTCAGCGAAAATGAATATGGAGGCATTAAATAGTTCTTTGTGTTTTCAAGATAGTTGCTTCATTTCCGATTTGATAGATATGAACAGAAGCATAACAATGTTTGTTCCATGTCTCACTTTGAGCAGTGGCATACAGACATGTTGTAACTTTTGTTTGGGTCGTGATTCTCACTGTCGTCTGAATTCAGATGAAGTAGGTTATGTCTTGAACCAGGTTCATATTTGCACAAGTTCATTGCTTTAAAAATAAAGTTAAATAAAAGATAACAGGATTTTGTCTGTGCACACTTTTTTCCCTCAATAATTTGTATATGAGAGGAAAAAAGTAAAGTAACAAGTTGTTAATTACTTTTTCAAATAGGCAAAGAGTAAAGTTATTTTATTACAATTTTGATCCAGTAACTAAAGTAAAGTAATCTTTTACTTTTTAGAAGTAATTCACCCAACACTGGGGACCAGTACTCACACCTTACCAAAACATAGAGTGCGGCATAAGGCTATTGTATGGCAGCATCACCTGTACGTCATGAATGCGAACAACTTTTGAATACTTCACAATACACTTGCCACACACACGATAATGGTAGGTTTCATTTCCCTCACTTTCCCTGAAAAGGCCGTACAAAGCTCCAGGAAACTGCAAGACACACCCGTGCTTCCCTGAAGATGCAGCTCCACTCTACGAGCCTCTACAGACCCGGACAACCCAAAAACCCGCAGCACCAGCACAATTCAACTCCTCCCTTACGGATGCATGTGACTAAGGCTTCATATAAATCCTTCTTTCACTGAATCCGCACTTACCCTTTGACCAGCTCCACAACAATGAAGTCATTTCCATCACCGCTGTTATACAGGATGAGGCCGTCTGGGGAGGTGGTTTTAAACTGAAAGAATAAGTGCATGGAATAGTAGGCCTGCAGAGTAGTAAGCGTCACATAGCTGGAGCGCGACTTGAAGGTGACGGGGTCAGCAATGATGTTCTTGAAGCCAATCATGGCATTGAGCTCACAGTAATCAATGTCACCGTTTTTACAAAGGTCTATGTAGGACATGCCATTGAAGGAGAGGCTCTGGAGGTGGCCAATGAAGTTGGAGGGTACTGTGGACATGAACCGCTTCTCTGTCACAATGCCCGTTTCAATGTTGTGGAACTCCAGCTGGGTGTGGTCACCTGCCATTTGACCTTAGATCCGCAGAGTGGGGGGAGGAAAGAAGTTGTTAATGGACAGAGGAAGAGACAGTGCTGTTTAGAAACACAGTTATCCTCTCATTGATGGTCAGCATTTTACGTCTGCTGCAATTTTATCTCAAAACACAACAGTCACAACAAAGAAAAGTGGAGTTTGCAACATATGAAACAATTACACATTTTTTTGTTCTGTTGAGAAATGCAAAAATGTTTTCTCCTTTTCTTTTCATCATTGAAAACAAAATAAGCTTTTAAATAAAGGCTGGCTTAAAAAAGTTGTGTTTTTAATGAAAATAGAGGCTTAAGATTTGTATTCAATTACACCTCTCCCAATGTTTTCATCAAATACTATTTTGAGGATAGAACTGTAAGATCTTACACCTCATTTAAAGCACTGCCCTGACCAGTGAGCTTCAGTTTATCAATATTTTATCAAACACAGAACTAACTGAAGCCTTTCTGCATTAACTTGCAGAGCAGTACTTCATAGACTCTGCACCGTGTGAAAAAAACATCTTATTTCCAAATGTAAAGTACCTTCAATTGGTGAAAGATCGTCTACCGTCAGTTTCAAACTCTTGCCTCTTCTGAACACACGTACTGTGTGCCATTCATTATCATTGAGATTCTGACCCGCAAAAATGGTCTCTGGACCTTTGCCTGCAGAACAGTTGGTTAGAGCAGTTAACAGATATGCATGAACACACATTGATGACAGAGGGTGAAAAAAAAAATTCTGGAATATTCAAAGAAACGCCAACAGAAAGATATGAACTGAATATGATTAGAATCTGACATTTTTTGGAAAAGAAAACATACAAAATAACCTATAAAATGCTATTATATTTTTTGGCTTCATACACAATTTTCCCTTAAACAAACAAGAGAGGTATTATCAATGGCTATTACAACAAAAATGTTTAAAAAAAAGAATAAGAAAAAACATTTTTTTAATTTTTTGTAGAGGTATCTAACCTTTTTTTGATAACCCTTAAAATAAGATGAAAGTAATTAAAAAAAAATTGTATTACTATTATTTTTTTTTTGTCAGGGTACTCTTATTTCTTCTGGCCACTAGGGGGCAGCAAAATGCTACAAAAAGAATGTGGGTAAACAATGTAGTGAAGTTAAGCTTTCGTTTTTTGTCTAATTTAAACCGAATTGAAACAAAGAAATATATAAAAAAAATGTTCCTGTAGTATAAATGTGATTAAAAACAGCAAATCCAGCCATTGTTAAAACACAATACAGAATGTGACTTTATTTACCTACTAAAAACTGCACATAGTTTTAAAAATGCTATAGGCTATTATACATTGTTTTGAACTATTTTAGGGAATTTAGCACAAGTTTTAATGAAAAATTATTTTTAACATATCTTTAACTGGGACTTATACAAATATTCGTTTTAACAGATGTTAACAGTGTTAACAATGTTTCAATAAGTCCAAATACTTAAACAAACAAAAAATAAACCCAGATATAATTGACTAATTAACTAATGATAAAATAATAAATGCATACTTTAATTAAATCATTCCAACATTGTTTTTACTGGAAAGATGTTTTTTCTTAAATTCAGAGTTAATTTTAGAACATCTTTAAACTCCTGTGTCTTTGATTCTCCAATGTTTTGCACACATAAGAAAAACAGGCCAGTGAGGACACGCCACTACAACTATGTTAAAATCTCCAGGGTCCAGATACCTTGCCTGCTGCACCGAGAATTTGAGCTGTGTTCCAGGTTCATTTGTCTCAATTTATTTATTGCCATTTATTTTCTGCCTTTTTTTTTGCAATCTTCAAAGCTGCAATGCAATGTGTATGCAAATTTGAGGATGCCAAAGTAGTGGGACACATTCAATCTTAGAGGCACAGTTCTGCTTTGTAAGCACTAAATAGCAGGGCAGGATTGAAACCAGATGACTGCCGAGGGATTAAGGAGGAGAGATATGAAATAATGGGATGGAGTTGGACTTGAAAGCCGGCTTGATCTTTGCCTTCCATCATTCTGTCCTTGTTGCTTTCTAAGGAGGAAGAAAGGGGGGGAGGAGAAGAAAGGACGGGAGAGACGGGGAGGGGGTATCAAGACGAACATTTTGGCACGCTATCTACTATATGTGTTAGCCTGCTGCTGATGGTGGGGGTTGTGGGCAAACCACAGGGATTTAGGCCTCCAGTCCACTAACTGAATGCCCCAAATGCCAGGCAGAAGCTGCAGTGAATCAACAGTGCCGGCCTCCCTGACCTCCCTTTGACACAAAGAAAGCAAAAATATAAAAGGGGTGCATCATCAAAAGGTGTGATTATCCACCCAATCAGCTCAGACTCAGATACCGCTGCTGCTTGCTTTAACAGTATTACTCGCACAGGTGGAGGGAGAAATAAATCAGAGCCAAAGCTGCTGACCATATCGCCTCAATAAAGCCAAAGTAGACATCAAAACTACACAGTAATCTCATTTATCACACAGCAACCTATCAAAATGAACTTTTTCAGTCTTTTACATAGAATATGTGAAGGTCAGATCAATAGGAAATGATGACGGATAAACGTTAGTTTCTAAAAACTTTTGAAGTTGAATGCAGTGAAATGTTATCTAGAGCTAACCTGGGCTAAACATAAAACAGCTGCCAAGATTTTGTTTTTCAGTGCTCTACTCACTAAATCTGTTGCCTGTATTATTAATGTTATTACTATTTTCAACCCTGGAGTATCCAACGTGTCAAATTTGTCCATTGTTTTTTATTTAGTTATTTTTTATACTCTTTGTTGCATTTTTGTTGCAAATATGCATCAAACCTCTGCTCCAAACTTCTCACCTTAGTTTTTACCTAAAAGCAAAAACACACATTTTTTGTCTCTTTTTTTTTTTTGTAATTGGAAATATATTCAGACGTGAAGGTTTTTTTTTTTTTTTGTTTAACTTGCTTTTGAATTGCTGCTACCCTAATTATTTCCTCCCCCCTTCTGTAATCTTTAACCAAATTGTTATTTGGATATTAACCAGAAGCTATATAATGTTGAATAATAGAGATAAATGGCTTCGCAAAAAATACCATAGAATAAACTATAACATAGGATGTATTATTAGACTATTATGCTTGAAATTAGATAAATAAATACATATTCTGCACTTGTTTTCCCTTAAGGGTCGCAGTGGGTTCAGTATTAAAATGAGAGGAATTTAGGTAGCAGAAAAACAAGCAGATGTGTCGACTTTCTCGTGCTAAAAGTTTCCGTTTGTTTTCATTCGGTGCTTGTTAACAGCATAAGTCAACGTGGCACTGTTTTGTGGGCCCCCCCCCAGGGACTTGAGGTCCCTAATTGACAGTGATGGGTTCTTCTGAGTCTGTATGGAATTGCCTCATCCACTAAGCTGACCGGAGCAGCAGCGCCTGACAGGACACATTAACAGTAAAAATAAGGCGAGAAAAAGAACAACCTTAAAAAAATAAATGAAATACTAACTCTTTAAAATCACAAAAGCCTTGAAGTTATTTTTTTAAGCCGTCAATGGAATGTTTTCCCAAGATTAATCAAATGGCCAAAGTACTTTTTTTTATGTGTTTATGGCCTTTTTAATAATAGGATTTCCACATTGCATCAAAATGCTTATTTTGTATTAATTATTTTTGTCTTTTCATGAACATTAACTAAACATGTGGCAAAAACAATCAACTAAGCTCAGGAAACAATGCTAGAAGGATACATTTCAATCCTTTTTATAAAAAAAAGTGCTGCTTGTATGACTATCAACGATCCCTGAACATGCTCAGATGATGTCTTCACACCGCCTTCATAGAGCAGGAATGACCTTTCGAAGCATTTGACTGAGACAATTAGAGCTTTTTATCTGCATACACAAACAAGGATGAGATGCAGGAAGCATGAAGGATGCTATTTAGCATTTAGAAAGGTGTTAAGAAGCGCCGGCTCAGGAGCATGTTAAGAGGTCTCATTATGTGATTGTGTGCGGAGGCATTTTGTTGTGTAAGTCTCCATTTTTGATCAAGCAGTGACCTTCAACACTGTTACACCTACGGACAGTGAGCCCCAATCTGAGTGTTTTCAGACAAGCTCATATATAACATCTGACACAGTCTGGTAAGTCATTATGGAACTCAAACTTTTTTTTATTTCCACCTTGTATTTCCTTCTGTTTGCCTGAGAATCATTAGACAGGAAAACAAATCCTGTATTATGATCCCTGAGAGGTTATTATTAATTCATTTGTGTTCCTAAAGAATAAATATCAGACATATTTACCGCTGAAAATACTGCTGTGTAATATAATTTTTATAACTCATCTGCAAAAGTACTCCAAAGGATGTCAATTCTCCTGTGCCGAGATGAACATTTTGAGCTATTAAAGAAATATCATTTTCAACAAGAAAAGCTTCAGTAAACATAAAAGCTCCTGTTCATAATACATGAATGTAATTTGCTCTTCTTCTCTGTCTGGGAGTCACAAAGAAAGACAATCTGGATGAACTGGATTACCCACCAGATTACCACATTTTTTTAAAGCAAGCAGCTACAAACAATTGAGAAGGTTACCTCACAGCTTTTGATCTAACAGTTGCTCCAGACAGCTAAATATATCATCTCAAGGACATGTTTCTTCTCTTTTTTTGTAATATGCCTTCTCTGTTGGTGCAATTTTTTTTCCTCTGTCGTTAATAGTTTTTCTGCTCTGTATAACAGGTTAATGGCAATAATAAAATCACATTCTGTATCTTCTGTATGCATTGAAATGGTGTTTTCAATTTACAACTAGCTGGAAATACTGAGGAAGATGGGAAAAGAAGAGGGGATTGAACGGCTGTGTGGTGGGGGAGAAACTCGTACGGACAAGTTGATAGTATAGCTTTAAATGAGCCTGAAAAAAGTTAATTTATCAGAAAAACTTGTTCATGTTATGTCATTAATTCTCTCCTACTTTCCGTTTTTTACCCTTTGCTCCTAAAGGCCGTGTCACACAGCCACTACGTACATTTTGTAAAGTTTCTACGTATGAAATTTCCGTCTTTCACGATACATGCGTGATATACGTAATACATTTCTTGGGTTTGTCATTTGTCAATGTACGCGAATGTCCGTCAAGGGTTTTGACCAACAGGTCTTTTCGTGAATTCGGTTTTAAGCTGTTTTGCTTTGTTGAGATTTACGTAGTTTATACGCAATTATTGCATCATTTTTGCGAGACACATATTTGTGACTTTCCACGATCGTTCCACACATGTCCAGCAGACTTTTCACACATGTACCACCCATGTATAACTTTTATACCACATACACGGCACACACATCAAGTTAAAATTATGTATATTACGTACACGTTGGCACGAATCGCTAATAAATTGAATATAAATAGCGCTATGTTCTTTGTTGATTTACGTGTTCTTAGCGTGATTTATTCGTACTACTTCTGTGGTTTTAACTTGGTTCATTCACTATACATCTGTGAAAACTTCATGTTAAGACCACAACTTTTCTCACATATATTCAAGTATGACCAATTTTCATCCATGCAATGTTTTCAAAATGTACGTAGTGGCTGTCTGACACGGCTTTAAGACTTTACTACAGATACCATCAAGGATTTTTATTCTTACAGCCTTTTAAAGGTTTTACTGTTTAATTTTTAAATTCATCAAAAAGGCATGAAAAGCAAACCATCCTTTAAAACCGCAGTGTGAGAGAACATAAAATAACAACTGAGTTAGAGCAAGAGAGGAACATGAAGTAGAAGGTAGATGAACAGTAACTTACTGGAGGTACAGTTAATCCTGATACAATCTAGATGGGGGAGAATAGATGAGAGATAAATTCATCTTTCAACGTTAGAGCTGCAGACATCATTAAAGCAGACAGTCCACCCCTCTGGGGACACACACACTGACGATGCCCATCCTCTAATGCTCTCAACCATAAGATCCAGCTGCAGTGGTCTGATACAAACACTGCAGTGTTCAGGTGCCAGAACAGTAAAGCAAAGTACAAGTTGGCTTCAAATGGAGTAGAGATTTACTTTTTTTGGATATCACTTTTTAAGTAAAAAATGATAGTTATTTATATTTATTTTGAAAAATATATGAGAGCATCAAAATTTGGACAAAGTCATTCAGGGCCAACTGGAAGGTATTCCAACTCTCCCTTACTCTGAGTAAAAAAATAATAATTATGAATTTTAGACAAATATTTTTGTTGTTTTCCATATTTTATCCTATTTTGGCATCAATCTAAATAATGCAAAAAAAGCTGAAACAAGTCTTTGTATTATGAAAGACGGAATTGTTGTTGACTCAGACATTTCTGTTTTTATTCCTACTTCCATTTTGTATTTTGAACACGGCAGGTGCTTTAGCCAGCCCTAAAAAATGACAATCCTATGACGTTATAGTGTAATTGTAATCGCCTATGGCGAAAAATGGGAAAAAAAAATTTGGTCTAAAGGAAAAATACGCCACATTAGAAAAAATCCTGAAGGCACATTTGGTTTGAATTTCAAATACATTTTGACCTCAGGTAAACACAGAGTTACATTTGTGTTACAATTTACAAACGTTAAAAAAAAAAATCCAAGTACCGTACCCAGTATGAATTGGTTGCTTTAGAACCTACGTTTTTAAAGTACTGATCCTTTTATATGCAGCATGTGCTCTCCAGGCCCTTACAGATCTGTGAAGGAATTGTGTCCCAGCCTTCTTAACAAATTTGCTTCATCTCTGGGACGTGCGAGAACACTTATGTTCACACTACCTGAAGCTCCTGCCACTACCGTGACGTACTGACTTTGACAAGGTCACTTCAACAACTTGATTCAACTCAATCCTTAAAGTTGGTGTGATCCTTGTTTTTATGTTGTCACTTGTTTTACAACCAAATTTCTCAATGGTATTGGCTTTTGCTATGACATGTTTTTAGCAGTGTTCAATGTCTGGTTTTCAGCAAAACTCAGTTTTACATTGGCTTCGAGAAACATTTTGTGGCTTGATTAATTTAAGATGCTGCCCTTCTATTTATAAAAAAAACTTTTTAATTTTATGCCAGACAAGCCATAAGATTTTAGTATCAAAACGGTAAATAATAAACTAATTGACACGTGGCTGAGATTCATTTCCCCTTTTTAGCTTTGACAGGAGAAAAAGTAATTTCATTTTTTCTAGCTGTTTTTAATTTGTCAAAAATCCGACCATAAGGCTCATTGTAAAGAACGTTTACAATAATTTAGAATTTGTTCACAGAATAACCTCTCACAAAGAGAAAAAGAGAAAAATGAGAAATCAAATGTATATAATTTAGAGTCATTAGACCTAATCTAAAGTCATAATTTAAAGTCTAGAACTGTAAAATATGATCCTTTGAAGAAATTGATTCATTAGAGTTTAATATTCCGTCCTAATTCAAAATTGTAAAAGTGTACTCAGTTATTAATACAAAGTTTTTGAATTTTGATCAGAAATCAGATACTGTTTATCCAACATTATTATTTCATTTTATTTATTTATTTTATGTTTGAGCTCTGTTTTTATTTATTTATTTATGTTTTTAATGAAATGTGCTTCTTAAGCACATTTCAGGTTTGAAATGAGTTTCAGGGGTAGTGACTTAAAAAATGTCAAGACTACACCACACCACACAGGACAAATGACATTTGTTTAATAAACAAATCTGAAGCAAAGACTAATAAATATTTTGCCTAAGTTGGAAATATGAGTTTTGTTTAATTTTTAGGAAGAAACTCCCTATAAACTCTAAAAGGAAATAATCCAAACTCCATCCCCTTTTAGTTCAATTGCTTTAGATGATAGAGCACAAGAAAAAACTCATTTTTTGTCCTAAAACAAATAACCATAACAACTGTGTCGCATATTCCATAGTTGTTTATACTGTTTAACAAATATTAATGGTTTCCTAATACATTTACGTTATGCCTCTTTTTTTGGACAAAGAGTTTGTGTTTTATCTAAAAGACGTGAATGAGGTTAACCTACAAGCCCCCTTCCCATTTGGCCCTGTTGTCATGTGTTGTCAACCACAGCAGAAAAGTGATCGCAAACAGCCAGAGACCAACGGCAGCCTACCCTTACAGGGAATGCTCTGCTTTCTCTTCAGAGAAACTAAGAAAAAGATGGGCTTCAAGGGCGGATGTCCACAGATAAACTCCAAAAACTTGAACATTTGTCAGGTTTGTCAAGAAAACAAAACAAGGCAGCGTGCTCTTTCCATCAGAGGGCAGTCTTTTTTTAGTCGCGATGATCTAACTTGTCAGCCCTGTCAGCGCATGGTGCTTTTGTCTTTCATAGTGGGACATGTACTTTTTAAAGGTTGACGCTGACATCATACGCAGGCTTGTCTACTTTGCATGCACAGCTAAACCACTCTGTGGAGGGAAGCCATCAGAAAGGACAGCTATAAGACTATAATTGGCGCAACAAAAAACATAATCACAGTTTTACCATCAAAGAGAAGAGAAATAAAAGTCAATAGTCTCACCCTTAGCTGAACAAAATGATGCTTTATGTTGTGGCCATATTAATACTTCTATAATGTTTGAAGTGAAAATAAAAGATTTAAAAATAAACAAAGATTTTTGTGCCGAGACTCAGACTATATGAGTCTATTGTATGAGGCTGCAACTTTTAAAGGAATGCACGTCTATGGATGCTGGTCAAAGTAAGGGATAGAGTAGGCTGTGAGCATTCCCCGCTGGGCAATGATGGCTGTGTGCTCTGCTGGCAGTGAGCCTAGAGCTGCAGACTTAAGACCTTGAAAGCCTTTACAGCTTCTCCTTCTATTCATAATATGTGATCTAATTGGCGTATGTGTGAGGGAGAGTCGGAGTGCATTCGAAAGCATCACCGAGCCTTGCTGCCGTGATTCATACATTTCGGAGGCTTTACCTAAATTGACAGTTAGTCGTACACGACCGCTATCCAACTCCAGGCGCAGGGTGTCTGCAGAGTCTCGAGATGTGGTGGCTATGAGGATACCATACGCTCTCTGGGAGCGGAATCGCAGAGACACATCCTCAGCTTCGGTATGCATCACCACAGGAAGCTGGACCTTCATGAACTTACTTCCATCATAGCTGAGTATTGTTGCTTCTGTAGAAGGAAAACAAGAAAAAAATATAGTATTGGCAAAAACATCACATAAAATATTAGTATAGTTTTAATTTGTCTTTTTGTCACCAAGGAAAAGAGTTCATTATCTATTATTAAAAGGTCACAGCCGCTGAAACCATCCCATATCCTTAAACTCCCACCACCTTTTTTAATAGAATGAAAAATTCCTATTACTTCTCATTTAACTAAAGTTCAATGGTAAATGTATTAACTCTTTAGAATCAGAACAATAATCAATAAACAGACAATTTAAAAAAAAAGTCTAGTAGTTTTTTTCAAAGTCAATTTAAAGAAATTGGAGAGAAGCTTCCATGTAGTTTTTACAGAAATCAAATATCTTGCTTCGGAAAACCCTTTAGAGAATATATCTTAATATTTAGTATTCTTCAAATAGCAATTTCAAGGTCAGTGTGAACTCAGGGACCAGGGATTTTTTTTTCAATTTTTCTGAAATTGTACAGCCTCACCATGTGCCAACATTTCTGATGTCCTTTTTCTGGGTTTATTTATTGCCCACCATGATTTCTACCGGTGAAAGAATTTCAGAGTTTTTCCTTCTTAAACTGTAAAACAAAATATTTTCCTGATCCATTCATTAATGGCTGAAGATTAAGAGCCCATCCTTTACCTTTCTTTTTTTTTCTTATCAAAAAGGGGTGATAACTAGGAACAAGGACACACTATTTCTAATTTGCCCTAAAAGAAATATACATATGTTTCCCAAATGTCAAATATATTACAAAGGAGAAATGTTCCCAAAAAAAACTACAAAAAATCATTTTGTTACTTTTTGCGTAAAGTTTATAACTAAACAGCAAAACCATTAATAGATATACAATCTTGTGAAGAACAAAATAGGTTGGACCAGTTGGAGGGTTAGGAAATGGGGAGCAGTAGGGGGTGACAGGGTACCAATGAACTCACGCCACCTCATCACCACTTTTTTTATCACACAGAGCTAATGTCACATCCATCCCTTGGGATGACTCCGTCACATTCCTCACCCAAATCCAATTTCTCCAAGCCCCCCTGGGGTAGGCTGCAGATGATGGGATGTGTGACAAACGAGTTCTCACCACTAAACTCTCTGCTTTCTGCCAGGCAGCAAGAGCTGCATTTGGAAACTGTAGGCAGTTACAAAGAAAAATGGAGCAACTTTTTAACATCCAACTCAACCAAACCCTTTTACTTTCAGACAGAGCCAGGGGATTTGGATCTTGGTTGATACATATACTAGAAAAGAGACTTATTTTCATTAAGTTTACGTATAGACAATGCAACAGTTAGTATCTAGCATTATATTTATGTTATGTTTGGACAAAGAAATAATAAACAAAACAACAATGATGAGTAACTGACCTGAGTGCAGCTCTACATACAATCACTCTTTCTTTACCTAATTATCCCTGGTGTCTGTGCAGGTGATACTTAAGTACTCATTGGACAGTCGTGGGATGCCCACACAAACCACATCCTTGTTGTCTAATTTCATCATTTTGATGGGCATTAACATTTTTGAACAACATTAACAGGCATCCTGTATACTGCAAGATAAAGAAAAAACAAAAGACACACCTGTGTCTCACCTACTTCACCCTTACGTGTGGTATAAGTCTTCACTACGACCTGTCACTTGAAGCAACCTCATAGAGAAAAAAAAAACATGGAGGACTATTGTTTCTACGAGCTCATTGAGTGCTCTATGACATAGATATTTCATGCAGGCCACCTGCGTGCCTTGTACAGGTTTGCCCATTTTTTTCACCCACCCATGAAGGCAGTTCTGACTAAGGCAACCTTGAGAAGACTTATTTTGTAGTCTTCCTCAGAAGGTAGGATGGGTTAAAAGTCAACACATAATTTTTTGTTCTCCCAACATGGGTTTAGCATGCTCATCGAAAGTAGTCAGCTGCTCGTTACAGAATTGTGACTTCCCAAATTTTAATGACAGAAGACTCACCTAAATTCAAAAATTGCCACAGAAAAACTGCCACAGGCTTTAAAAACATATTTTCGACAGCCATAATTACCGGAACACCTACTTGTATTAATTCACTATTTCAGATTAGTTCACATCCTCTATACTGGAGAATTGTACAGTTCAAGAAATGTACCGTAGTCATTACCGTGAAAGAAAACTTGATGGCTCACTTGACTTGTGCGGTCCTATGACCGTACGGGAACTTGAATGGGAAGTTAAATAAGGGAAAGCTCAAAACAAATCCTTTTAGAAAAACTAAATATTTAACCGGATATTGGGTTGTGACAATATAAATAAAGCACACTAGAAAATACATTAGATTTGTTCGGAAGATCCTGTTAAAACTTGAGTGTACTAATTTCAATTCTTGTGCTAAAAAAGGACATTTTAGAAAAGTTGCGACAATGTTACTGTATGAAGACAACCCACCCAAAGATCAGAGACTTTAAGAAAAACTTAAACAAAGTGAGTTAAATGTCTTCTATTACCTAAGAGTCTTGAAAATCTTTGTTTCCAAGTTATTCCACTACTCGCATGTAATGTTTGAACAAATGTCAACTCACATCACTGTTTTAGCCACAATTCCCACATCATCTCATTTTCTATGCATCTGTGGAAATCCCCACCAGGCAAGGGACAATCAGTACTCTGCTATTTGTGATTCAAATTGCAGATATGCTGTCCACCATTCAGTTTAAAACTAAGGAAAAACAGACAACCTTTTTTTCTGGAGTTTCATCTTGGCTTTTGCTTTGGTTCAGTGGAAAACATATTTATGCTCTGAAAAATTATGGATGAACCGAATGTAATATCCGTGAAGACCTCAGGTATTTTACTGTTGTCCACAAAGCATTTCATAAACACCTAACACTATGGTACATGTTGGGCTCCATGTAAAGCCTTAAATGTACTCCTAAAGATTACATTTATGAGTTCTAACCTTTATTTTTACGGGGAAAGCCTAGCTTTTAAAAGTCAAATTGTCCGCAATTTTGACTGTTTTCTCAAACAGCAGGAAGACAAGTGTGTTTGATGTGTGCCACACAATATACCTTGAAGACATATTGCTTTACTTCCTTTATTCAAGCAGGTAAATGTAGTAAAACCTCTGTCTGAAAATGTTTTATATAATATGAATTCTCTTGGCATTGGAAAACAATAGGAAACATTTGCATGTGCTGTAATCCACCTACTACACCAGCTTTACGCTGCAAGACTAATATTTAGGCTAATTAGCAAGTGAAGGAACAATGAAGTGGAAGACATTTGGGATGCAAGGGGGAAAATTGCTTTGTCTGCTTAATTAAAATGTCTCAAAATAGGACAAATAGCTCCATGGTTCTCTTCTAGAGCTCCACCTCTTGTTCCTTCCACTCCTCAACCTCCTCCTCTGCCATATGCAGTAGCTGTATTTTGCCACCGGGTGGTACACCATGCTTGGATAAGTGAGAGCAGGGGTAATTCTTTTGACAGCTTCTCAGCCTGCTGGTGCCTGCTTCATCCTACCAGCGCAGAGGCAATCTGGAACCATCAAAACAGCTGGCAGCTAGCCAGGGCCCATGCATACCACTGCTCCCACTCACACTACTCCCAGTCCTACATTCAAGAGCAGAAACACACCAGAGAGGCAAAGACTGAGATGCTGCTGCACAGATGTTTTTGTTTTTTAAATTCCTCAAATGTAACGCATGACTTTGGAATTGCAATATGTAAACAATATGTGTACATCCAATTATCTTGGAAATAAAAACAATCTGCAGTCTGTCTGTAAGCAAGATTTTGTTCGTTTTTTGGGGGGAAGGTTTTTTGTTCTATTTTAGATGCAATATTAATTTTATATGTGATGCTGTACATTTCCTGAAGATCCAGTTAAAAAAGTCTAAATTGCTTGTCTGAAAGACCAAATAACCCTTTTAATCTTGGTTCTTTGTCTTTAAATGACAAAAACAGTTCTGCCAGTTATTCAGACATGTTTTACCTCATGGTAAAGGAGTGCAACAATTGCATAGTTTAAACAATTTTAAACATTAAGGCTGTGTTTCAAGAAAATACTTTCTTTTCACTTTGAGGCAAAGTCCATATCTGCTTTCCATGAAAATAACTCAGGATTATAGGGTCAAACGAAACCTGTTCCGGCTGAGAACTTTTTTTTTGGTCCGTGGGAATGTCTTCCTTTTCTTTCCTCTAGAGGAAACATATATAAGTTGTCTCCACCAACTCTGGTCATGAGTGACTGGTTTGATGAGGCAGACGGTTAGCAGAAGACAGCCAATTTACAGGCTAGAGCATTGTAGTCAGGATCACCAATATCTCAGCAGTGAATCAGTCACCTGCCACTCAAGATACTCTGACATTTGTCTGACTTATCCTGACTTTCCTTGACTGTTAAGTTCCAAAGGCATACTTTCTTCCCTGCTTGTTTTTATTTTTGCACTACAGCATAAACATATGTATTTGTTTGTGGACAGAATGTGTCAGCATCTTGTCTGTTTTCAAAAAGTAGTTGGGAAAAACCAGGGTTTTCCTGTATAGTTTCTCCAATGAAACTAAAGTGAGGAACAAGCGGCTACTGTTAAACCAAGATCCTTGGTAGTTCTTTCAATGAATTCAATGGTTTTCACATGCTGGTATTTAACTACTTAATCAGTTGTACATTCAGAAGCTCATTGAATTTTAGCATGGTATTATGATAGAATGTTATCTGTGCAACAAGACTGGAAAATGTTCAGTCGCTGGTGTCATAAAATCGGAATTGAAAACAAGTGCAACTTGACGACTGAGTGTTCAGCCACAGATAAAGTTCAGGGGACAATAAAAGTCTCAAACCTTCTGCAAAGTCACAAAAGACCTTGTAACTTTATCTAGTATTTGGATTTACTTAAAAAATGGGTAATGGCAACCAAATGTTTCTATTAACACACTCCTAAATCTTGTGGAAAGCCTTCCCAGAAAAGAGGAAGCCCACAAAGTTGGCAATGGTGAGTCTATGTCACAATAAACCCCATGGATTATGGACGGAAAGTAATTTAAGGTCAAGGAAAGGCAGAGAAGCAATGTTAGTGTAGGTCATAAAGCATTATTTACCTCTTTCACAAGAGCGACCCAGGTATCCAGTTCCAGAACAGTCACATACGTAGCGGTTCCAACCCTCTCTGCAGATTCCATTGTTTTGGCAGGGGTTGCTCAAGCACTGTTTAGAGGGCTCTTTGGAACAAGATGGTTTGACCCCTGTAGCCTTCTGGATCTCTGCTAGCCGTCGGACATCCTTACTTTGTCCATCAATAAATAAATCACGGATGCAGCCCACGTAGCCATAGTTAAGTAGGGCAGTCCATACTTCTGTGGGGAACACCAGTCCCATTTTGTTTTCTGGCAGTCCACCAAGGTAGAGATTGTCATCCAAGTCCAAGATCTCACTTTCTCCCGGGGCTGTGTAGGCAGTACGTAGGGTATTGATAGAGATGGTACCTAAAAAGAGAAAAAAATATAACAATGAGAGGCTGTAGAGCAATTCACTGATTGGTTTATTTATTTGTGTTGTAAAGCAGTTCGTTAAATGCAGAAAGCTTAACATCAAATTTGGTGCTGGATGTTAATAAGCATTACTAAGCTGTAGATAACATATTAAAAATAAACTTTGCAAAAATAAGTTAATACACAAAACATTGAACAAGTTTGTCGAGATTCATCTAAATGAAAATAATTTTCTTTAACACAAACTGAATAATGACAGTTGATAAAACACATTAATTACAGGACACACACTCGGTTAAGGGACCACTCTATTTTCTCTGTGTTGGATGGGTTTCCCAAAAAAATATTTAAAAGAAATGCAAAGTGACCTACAGTTTGCTACCATCAGCAAATCAGTGTTACTTTCCACCTTGTCCCTCCTCCTGTTTGTCTCTCCAACACATAAACCTACGTTGAGTGTTTGTGTGTTTTCCCTCTATGATTTATCACTCTCATTCAGGTTTAATTCTCGATCTGGAGCACGGTAAACAACGGCGGACATGACTGGACTGTAAAGATGTGAAAAAAGGAAAGCCTTACTGTGGGACTCAGACTGGGTGATTAATTTGTATATAGATCTGTTACTTTCACTGCAAAAGCCATTGTGGACTTTAATTAATGGCGGCTGCCTCCACTGCCCACATCCCTGTCCAGTAATCTATATACCATGCTGCTGAGGACAGCAAAGCCAACAGTCTGCTGAGAGTGGCAAAGAAATGGTAAGGTAAGCATGCTAAAAACAAACTTATGTTATGATTTAGATTTTATTAGAGTCAGATGGATGATAGATATGAAAGGAGTCATTAGTCATCTTCCTTAAGGTTTAGAGGAAGAAACTTTTTTTTTAAAGCACTTTTATTTTTTAATTGCTTGTGTAGTCAGTTTGTAAGCAGAAGTCTTTGTCACACGTTCATTTTCAGGAGAATTACAAGCATACTTTATGGAGAAATTAAATATTAAATGAGGCCTTTCACATTCCATTAAAGCCTTTTTGGAATGGACAATTTAACACATTAATACTTTTTTCAATGAATGAATCCCGTTTTTTTTTTTTGGTGCCAATTCAGTTGTTTACATAAATAATTTACGAATGTTCAAAACAGAAAAAACCCTCAAAAGCAAATGACAGCCTCAGTAGTATATATATATATATATATATATATATATACACGTATATACAGTACATGTGTGTGTTCTATGTAGTTGAGTCAGCGTTCTTGCAAAAGTAAAGTACTTGAGTGAGACAGGTAAGGACCAAACGTGCAATCATTAACCTGGTGCACAGTAATATGTTCTGGTGTTCTTCTCAGGGTCTTGGCCCCAGGCATCTGTTCCAGCATTTGCTTCCTACCACCCACCACCCCACTCCCACCACCACTGCTCTGTTGGGGAATTGCAGGCTTGACATTGGCCACTCTTCACAGAGCCTGAAAAGCTCCCTTCAGGTTCAACTTCACAAGTTCATTAGTAAGAAGTGTTTATAGGACTTGAGCTATAGATCCCCTTTGTGGGATAAATATAAATATCTATTCTATTCTATGTTTAAACTTAAAATAACCATTTAATAGCAGCTCTCAATCCACACTGACAGTCTGATCACTAAACTTTTTTTAGATATTCTAAGTCTTACTGGAGACATGACAGTTAAACATACAGTCTGTGTAAAGTGAGGCTAGTAAGAGACAGTGGCGGGCTGTTATCATGTCTGGGGCATCTGCTCACAGCGCTTTGCTCACTTGTCAAAGTCCTGTAAGGAAGTTAGTAAAACCAGTCAAACTTTGTTAAGTCAAAATGAAGAACACAATCCTACGGGGACAGGAGTCACTTTCATGCTTGCAGCTTGGGAAAAGTAACACATACACATGCTGCAGGAGTCCCTGCTTGAATCACTTTCATAGTCACAAGGGGAATGCAATGGTCTTTGCAAAAGCTACTGAGCATAAAAGAGATGAGTGAATACAGATAAACATAATGTTGTGATCTGTGTGAGCAGGTGGGCGTGGCTGACTTTTTACCTGGTGCCTCCCTACATGGCACAACTGTTCCTCATCTCATCAATGTCTTTAAATGCTTGAGCCTGTTGCTTCTCCATGCCGGATTATCACTTTTCCATTGCTCTACATATCTGTGGTTTTTCTAGTCTACCTCCCTGATTCAGCTGCCTGTCTAATTCTGTTCCTTGTCCTGTGAAGAATAAACTGTTTAACTGCCCTCTGAGCCAGATTCTGCTTTGGGGTCCTACCGCTCACCATAACACATAGCAGGAGTTAAATTGAGAAAGAAGTCCATGATGACAAATAAAAGAACAGATGATAAAAAAGCACTGCGTTCCCTGAAAGTACAGCATATTAATAATGAAGAAAAAAGACCAATCACTTGGTTAAGAAATTAGTTTCAATATGTGAAGCTTTGAAAACAGGTTTTAAGAGCTTCCATTTCTTTTTCCAAGGTTTGACCCACAAGATGTATTCTTCTATCAGACCTGAACACTGGAGTCCAAATGACAGCTCAGATCTCTTTCACATTTTCTGCATCAGCAACCCAGCTCAACTTGGCAAGAGGTCCCCCAACCCCACTCACACATTCCCAAAACATGTTAGACAGGGGATTACTGCAATCCAGTTAGGGCGATACAGCCAAATCTCTCTATGTGATTGGATTCTCTGTAGAGGGAGAAGCCTGTAAGTTGGCTGTGAGTTTGGGAATGGGTTATCTACATATTTATGTGTGATCACTTGTTTGTGTTTGAAGCCGCAGAACGCGTGCTTCTGTGGTAATGTCCGCGAAATCTCCCTGATGAATGACCTGCAGCACTCCAAGCCTAGTAACCACCACTTAAAGGCAGAATGTCTGCTAACATCTCCAATGCATTGAGGTTTGAAGGTGCTTTCCGGTAGTGAGAGTCCATTTGCCAGCCTGCTTCCCAAAGGAAGAGCCAACGAAACTAAATAGGCCAAGGATCATTATACGCCATTGCCACAGCTGCAGGAAGTGTTGCACATGGAGAACAGGGCTGTGGGTAATTGTGTCTGGCTGTTTCGTTGTATTTTTATGATGCGCTCGCTGATATGTATTAATAACATGTTCAATATTCACTCACAAAACCATATGCTTCCTAAATCATAGACAATTGTTGAGTTTCCAATGACTTCAAACAGTGTACTGACAAGCTAGGTTGAATGCAGGACTAAGACAATTAATTTCTCCATTGAGACCCACTCTATGAAAATTATGTTTTTGGTGTTTTTAACATGTTTTTGTGGCAGTTTTCTTAAATGAAGGACATAAATGAAAACAATTAAGCTTAAAATTGCATTTCAGAGCAACTTGGGTAGACCACAAGTTCCCTGCTCCATCTGATGCATCCACTTGTAGACAACTACTATCTATCTCGGTTTTCCTGCTTTGACCTGACATCTGACTCAAAACTGTATGGCTCACAGTTCCAATATTGGAGGTCTTTTATTTTTTCTTGCACCAGTAATGTAATTTTGGGGGGGTGAGGTGCTGTAAGTTGGCTGGAGAGCAAAACAGATAGCTCTCAGTGACAGGGAGGGAAGGGGGTGCAGGGTTGCCTTACGACAATGGTGCCACACGCTACTCCTGCTGCTCTGCATGTCCTAGAAACGACACAGTTGCTTTTTTGTTTTTGCAAAAAATAGACAATCATAATAAAATGACCACTAGGAACACTTTTAAAATAGATTCAAAGATGATCAAAGTGGGTCTTTTAAGTAAGACTGATTACATATACATCTGAGCAGATACAATAGAATTGTTATGATTAGTTTTATCTACGATATTGAAACAAAATAAAAATAAACAAGTAAAGAAACTGTAAAAACTCAATTTCACCCATTCAGAATGTTGTGAATAAATCAGTTTATGTTAAAGACAAAAATGCATGTAGATGAAAATGTGCTCATTTAAATATCAAGATGGCTATTTTTTAATCTGGAGATCTAGGTTAATCTAAAGAAATTGGCAAAAATGAAGAAACCCTTAAAGTTTAAGGCTACCTTTTAATCTACAAACTAATTAGAAGACACTGTTGCTACAGTATTTTAACTATTTAGTTACCCCTGTCACGTTGGAATTCAGACACCTTTTAAGTCCCTTATCCACTTCAGTACTTAGTTCTAATGCCTTACACTTGAGGAAAGGAGGAAAAGTTACTCCAAAATGTCATTAGTGCACAGCTTAGTACAGCACTGTGCAGTAACTGTCTTGGTCCTGGGAGAGCACCCCCTCCTGTTTCCACGGAAACCCAGAAAGGGTAGACTGAGAGAACAGTGAGCAGAGATAGCTTAAGGTTGCATGTGCAAGTGTTCAAGAAAGCCGGTTTGTGTGGGTGGATAATAATTGGGTCCTAGATTGATAATGAGTTCAATATAATTTAGTAAGTTGTTTCTGTAATTTGATGCACAATAAATTAGGGCTGGGTAGTAGAGTGACCAATTATGATCTAATTAAAAGAGATATTATTCATTAAAAGATGTGAAATTATGAAATATTAACACTATGCCACTATTGTTTTTCATACAAAGGCTTACTTTGGTTTGATGGTTTATAGGAACAGTGATAAATTGGTATGAACAAAAAAGGTCCCTAACTACATTATTTTGCTCTAACAACTTTTCAACTTTTGGTCTGGCTTGGGGCTTGATGCAGACCAATAATTAGTTCCTTCTAGATAAGGAGTAAAATTTGATTCACAACCGCATGGCTCATTCTCCAGCATGATTTATATAATTGAGAAGCTACTTAGTTAAATTACTTGTATTTAAACTTTAAACCTTTAAACCTTAATTCAAGAAATCTCTAACAACCGTCAATGCCAAATTAAAGTAGACATTCAATATTCCTCTTTAGTTGCTGCTCTAACGCCACTTAAACTTACATAATTTTGTTCATTATTTTGATTATCTTTAAAAGTAATTTTTGTTTGGAATTGTCTCAGTTTTGACAAAAAAAAGGTGACATGAAAACAATAGGAATAAAAATAAAAGCTAATTAATTTTTGTTCTTTTTTTTTTCAAAAAAAAATTCAGTTGTTTTGCAATTGTTTTCCACAATTATTTAGCAAAACAGAGGCTGAACAATTCCAGCTCACAGAATCCTGTATTTATGGCAAGATGGATTGTTATTCAGGTTTAGCCATTTTAACTGAGTAGGTAATTAACGTAATGCTGACATCGCCCATATTTCTTTAATAGCAAGCTGCACCTGTGTTGTGAGTAAATTGCAGGCTGATTGTCACACACTGCTTGCTGGAAATTGTGTTAATCTACACTGCTCCAGCTAGGTTTGGTCATCGTAATATGTTGTTTGTATTCAACAGCATTGTTAATTATGATGTTAAAATTAATCTCAGGTATGGTTTTTTGAATAGATCAGAAAACTCAATCTCAAATATGTTTTCATAATATAAGAAGTATTTTTTCTGCCTAATTAATTAGTGAATTAATTTAAAACTAATAAATACAAAATAACCTTTGTTTAGATATGAATACATTTAAAAATACAAATTGCCACAAAATGTATTTATATTTTACAAACAGATTTTTTTCTGTCATTCCAGCTGTGTCAGGTTCAGTTTTGAACTACACCCCATAATTGTTTTGAGGGTAATGAAACAGTTAATCTGATTTCCACCTCTTGAGATTAAGTGGAAAACATGGTCAAGGGGTATATCTAACTTAAAGCATGACATTGCAAAGCCATGGCTTGAAGCTCACACTAACAAATTGCTGCTTAGATAAGCAATTCAACAGAGACCACATCACAGCAACCCAAGGCTTAAAGGACACATTGGGAGAGGAGCTAAGTTTTCTTGTGGCGATAATAGCAGAATTTCTTGACATATATAGCCACAGTCGGAATCTGGTTTAAAAACTTCACTTTAAATGTGTCTAAAATGTTTGGTGGAAGCAGTATCGGCAGTTCTGTGAATAATCAAAAAAATCTCAGAAAATGCAACTGTGACCCAGGAGTAGTACTTTTTTGTTGTTAAATAATTTATCCAGAGCAGAGTTCCTTTTCGAAGCCTTCTATTGAATTATGCATTGTATGCAGAGGTCTGTACTTGTCCAACAGAATATAAAGCTCCCTATCATATAAAAACATGCAAACACCTTTAACATTGAGTGTTCCAGGCCAGCTAGTAGGCAAAAAGAAATTTAAGCATGCTCCTTGCAATTTGTCAAACCTTGCATGTTAAGGGTTTTACATCTAAATTGATCAAATTGAAATTTACCTGATCGTCCGTCACGCTGAAAGTCCACATGGTACCACTCGCCATCGTTGACTTTCTTATTGACCGCCTTGGTTTTTGTAGTTCCTGAGCCCATGTCAAGCAACAAGTACAGGTGGCCCTCCAACATCTCAATGGCAAAGAAGTCCACCTTAAAGGTTTGGGGACTCTTGGAATCCTTGGGTTGCTGTTTGGGCTTGCCGTGGCTGAAAAGGAGAAGGCCGTTGGGCTCTGTGGTGCGGAAGTCAAAGGAGATGGAGCCTGTCTTTTTAGCATTCCACTTGTTCAGAACGATGAAAGATTCGGGCGTCTCAAATGTGATGGGGTCCAGAGTGGCCACGTTTTCACATTTGAAGGCCACAGTCCCGTGGACCTTCATCTTGGGATCGCCCTGCTTTGCCAGCCTGGACAACTCGAGTCTCACATCGTTGTTTTTGTAGACAACCTACATTGAAATCAAAAGAATAAATCATATTACAGTAAGTCAGACAATGTATTTTGTTCCATTGCAGTTCCCAGTGCCATTTGATCTGTGAAAGAATAATAGCGGAGTCAGAAGCAAGTTTTTTTTTATGCTTCAAACATTACATGATGTAGTCAACTTCACCTGTTCACTGGATTGGCAAAAGCACACAATGTCAAACACATATCAACCTGCTTTCTTCTGCTGTGTGAATGAAGCCTTCAAAACGTGCACACTGTGCTGAGAATAATATAAAGGGAATCTTCTACCTGAACTCTACAGTCAACTGACAGGTAAGAGTACATGAAGCTGCAAAGCAACTATGTTAGTGGTTTGGAAGAAATTATTTAGTATCACAGTGGATTTGGTTAAAAAAAGCAAATACAAAAAAAAACAAAAAAAAAACACTCTACTTAAAGTACTAAAAAGTAAGTGGAAGGACTGTGTTTTTTTGGTTTTTGTGGATCAACTAAATACTTGGGTCTCTGCTTTTAGATAATTAATGAGCAGATTCACAATCAGGAAAAATGTTGCTGAGACAAGAATTACATTATAAAACCTCCTGAAGCATAAACTTGTCATAGTATATAAATATATTAATGCAGGGTGTGTGTGTTAAAGAAAGCAAACTCTATAAACTAAGAACCAGCAGCAATTTGTCCAGTGGCACTCTTAGTGGCATGTTGTGTAGAGCAGTAATTGTCAACAGTGATGCTAAAGATTGATATGGCCATTATCTCATTATCCAATCTTCATTTGGTTTCATCAGTTTAAATGTATCTACAGCTCCTTTGAAGCTCTAAGGGCAAATATCTTTGTGAGAGGTTTTCAAGATCAGAAGAAGGAACTGTAGGCCATCTAACTTTGTTTCAACTCTAGAAATGTAGACACATTTCCTGTGTTTGGATGTGGTATGTGGACACTTTACAAAGATAATAGATGTATAATAGAATCTAGTCTCACACTGTCCAAACCTTCATAATAAATTAGGCTGGTTGTGACAATATAAAGTCAACTGGATAAGTGCAGTAAATGTTTGTTATAGGACCCACCCTGATCAACTTTAGATCTATTTTCAAAGCGTTCCCAGTGTTTTTTTTTAATTCTGATTATCCAATTTTTAGCTATATCCTTTTTCTAGGATATAGTTTCTGCACCCCCTTCCCCTCCTTGTTGTTGAGAGCTCTCAGTTTACATGGTGTGGTGGTTTTGCTTCAGATTCCAGCTCTAACAAGAAAGTCAAAGGCGTTCATGGATCTATTTGTCTGCAAGGGGATGCATCAGAATGGAGTGGAGCAGGGAGCTTCTGGCCCACCCAGCGTGTTTTGTCTCACAAATAAGCTCTTTTTGGAACTACTTTTTTTCATCTGCTCCTGATTCACAATGATTTAAATAAACAAAGAACTTCTCAGAAATGCATATTAGCTTAATTTTCTTATTTTATGTCTTCCATCATCAAAACAATGAAGAACAGAACATGGTAAAATCACCAAAAGCACAATCTTCGTCAGAGTGGGTCTTTAAAAATATTTGAACAGTATTAGTGTATCTTCTTGCTTCCTCTGTACAAATTTAACTGAGCTTTGCTTTTTTATACTTATAATATGCATTCACCTGAAATTGGGAACCCCTTTCAATGGGATCAGGTTTGCACAGGGCATTGTGTTTATCACTGAGTCAGATATACAGCATCTAAGCTGGTCCTGTACATAGAGCTCAACTCACGGCATCAGAATTAGGTTAAAAAAAAAGACAAGAAAAACAACATCAAATCTAAATGTCTTTCAAATGTTCTGACTGACAGATTAGGCTGAATGTATCTGCATTAAAATTCTAAAAAGGGTAGTTGCATTTATTCCTATTCCTTTTATCTTTATTTAAAATAAATACAAATATAAAAGCAAGAAATTCCTAGCACATCCCACCAAAAGAGGAGAAATAAAGGGATATATACTAATATATCTGCCTGCTGGACATGAGTCATCAAGGCAAAGGTGGAATAGATACAGCCAATAAACCCAAATCAATTTTTATAGCCAAGACAAAGGGCACGTTTCAGAATTAAAAAAAGCTTTGGTTTGAACTACGCCTGGTGCTGCACTAGTGCTGCAATAATTTGTCTCCAAAGTCGGGGTGTGACAACTGAGCTATTACTGCACCACCGTTTGTTTTGCCATTGAGACAGACAGACAGGCAGCTCAGACTGGAATCTGTACACAAATCCTATAACATGTCATACATCAGCGACCGCTGCCCTCTTTAACCACAAGTCATATGACTTCTCACCATTTCCACACCTGCAATAGGACTCTTTTTTTTCCCACACTGTTCAGTGAGTTGATCTGTGTAACACTCAGCTTTTTATACACAGAAAAAAAATTTGCTGCTTGGCTACAAACTGCTCTTTAACAGACATTAATATTTATTATATTAAACTATTGTGGAATTTTGCAATACCAAACTGCCTTTTAAAAGATCAGTAAAGGAACTTTGATTTTGTTTTTCCATTTAAGAAAAGCCAAATAACTTTTTTCTCCTGGGAGTATTGCAAAAGTGTAACAAATGTAAGGTATTGCGTAGTTATTTTCATGGATCCAAAGACTGTACCAGAGCATCCTGGGTAGTTAGAAGATGACTAAGGCTGTGATCTTTTGTCACCACAACTACAGCCACCCAGAGACATGTAAGACAGTCTTTCAACAACCAAGTTTATAATGAGCAGTTGAAAGCCAGTGAACATGTGGTCTTTACTGTGTCTGTTCATTAAACTGGAATTCCTTAAGACTCTCCAACCCGCTGGTGTAGGAGACATCCCACAATGGAGGCAGTTGGAAAAACCTCAAAGAAATGTCATGAAATAAAATACAAATCAATTCAGTCAATAAAGCCTTCACGTTATATGTTTAAATATATATTTATATATATATATATAATCTGTACTAAGCACACATAGACCACACATAAAACATTAAGGTTGGTTTCAGTTTTACATTTTAAAGTACTATCACTCCAGAAGAGGGCTTGGAGTACTACTCTGCAACAATAGTACTCTGTTGTGTGTCAGTTGCATGACTGCTCATGAAAATTCAACTACCTGATCTCTGGATCAATGCTTCTCTTTGATGTGCATCTCACAGAGCTGTAAGAAGCCGGTAGTAAATTCCACTTCAAGACAGTCGTACGTGTGTGTTAAGTATTATGTGTGCAGAAAAGGCAAAAAAGACGTAATGTAATATTACTAATTGTCTAAATAGAAGGAAAACAATATTAGTAAATAAGAAATAATAAGAAAAGATAGGATCAGCTATTTGGAAAAATGAGTTTGCACTCAAGCCCTGAAATGAAAATGGCTGCATTGAGGACACTCGTCGGCCCAACAGTTCACACAAGCACTGCTTACCTCCTTCAGGCAGCCCATGAAGTTGTTGCTAACTGGAGATCCAGGCAGGTCAGCTGTACTAGGGCTCCCACCAACATAGAAAAAGTCATCAGAGCCTAACATGGTGTAGTCTTCTTGTGTATACCCTGTGGTGGTCAGAATCCCATCTACGGATATTGTTACCTACATAAAGAAGCACAGGGAAAAGACATGCTATACTCAGACAGCCTACACACTACAATTAGAATCCCCTTTTGTCTCTCTTTTTTTGTGGCGGGGCAAAAAAACCTCTAAATTAATTTATTCCAAATCCCATTTTCATGTCTGTTTTCAGTCTTTTTTCTTGTTTTTATTTATTTATTTGTATTTTGTTTAGTTTTATTAGTAGGAAGGCTCCAAGCCTTTACAGGAATGCAACACTATTTAGCGTTAGTAAACTACCCATACTACAGTGTTAGTATTGTTTTGGCTGCAACTTAAAATACTTTAGCAGACACAAAAATGGAGTTAGTAAAATGTTACCAAGATGTTAGTTTAACTAGTATCTATATTAGTACATCTAGCAGTCCTACAAAACAAAACAAAACAAAAAAAAACGTGCCACTTGGTTAGGGAAGGAGCACATGCTGTATAAATAGCACAATGACCCTTTTAGGATAGATTTATAAAACAAAACAGGTAAAGAGCATGCATGTATTTGTCTTTTTTATGTTTATAAAAACAATGAACATTTCTGGAAATAAAAAAGTTGCATTTTGACACTTGACTCGAAGTCAGATGCTTGCAAAAGCTCACGGACACTGTAAAAACCACAAAAGGAAACCAGAATACAGAAAAAAGACAAACACAGCTGTACTGTCACATTACGGTTGACGAATGGGAAGACTAACATTTGCAACATGTAGTCAAAAGAGCATGCCATGCAAAGTCAATGGGGGATACAACTGGCTGAGCCAAAGAGCATCAGACCAGCCGGACAGCAGGGAGTCCTCATTTTTAACCACAGCCTGATGCAAAGGCTCGAAATGATGCTCCTAAAAGAGTGAATCAAAAGAACTGGACAGGATACAAGTGAAATAAGGAAGGTGAAATCAATGAATGCACCGAGAAACTGAAAAAAGAAAAAGATTTATAAAGTAAGCAGAGGAGTACCAACCGCAATTTTCCTTTTTTTGTAAATGACGTCTACAGTTAAATTAAAAATAAAATACAAAAGAAAAAAGAAAAGAAAAGAAACACACGGCAAACCCAAACTAAGAAACAATTAGAATGATATCTACCGAACAATGTAGTTTGTTTACCATAGCGTGTCCAATGCCTGAGTGCTTTGTGGAAAAGGGGGGAGAAAGGAAATTAAAAACTGTGAACAGAATAACGATTGTTACTTAAATAATATATGATGGTCAATACTGTTAGTACATCGTTAACCAGCAAAAATCATATTGGTTAGTATGATGGCACATTCCATGAATGATGTTAGTTTGTTTCCAAAGCATGTTAGTAACAGAGAAAGAAGGGCAAAATAAGTTTAACAAGAAAAAAGCTGATAGAGGAAAATAACAGGAATTCTCAAGAGCAAGAGCTCAACCAATTCTCTATGGTGGTTTTGAACCATTGTCACCATCTGGACACATATTTGCTCATCAAAGTCGTACAAAAGACATCAAGACTCCAAAAAAAGATAAATAAATAAAAAAGCCTAAATGCCTAAAGCACATCATTTGACCCTCTTTAGGATGTTCTTTATGTAAGACCATTTAAAGCTCAGTTTTATTTTTTGTTTTTTATTTATTCATAACATTAAGACCATCTGCCAATGAAGCATTTCGGACTTTCTGGTGTTCATACCATACATTACCTCTCGTTTGGTCTTACTGATGAACTTTAGGATGACTTTACTGCAATGGGAGAACGCAAAGAGGACCCCGACGAGGTGGGAGAAGGATGGAAAATTTTGATTCCTCCACAGAGCAAGTGCTCAAGTGTCTCCTTTCCTTTTTACAATTTAAATGCAGGTTAAAGCCAAACTGGGTTTTCCATTAATCAATTTGATGACTTTGCAAAATAGCATTTTTTGGTCATCAGGTGAAGACGAACAATTCCCAACAAGAAAGCAGGAACAAGTTTAGATAGTTTTAGATTATAGATAAATAAATATCTGAATAGACGGATATATATAAAACAAAGACCTTATGTATCTAAACAATCTAATCTGAAACAAAAAATTGACAAACAGCAACAATTTTATGAATTACCGTATATGATTAAATGCATTGCACACAACATTATTGGTGTACGTATGCATTCTAAAACAGCCAAAAAGTGCATTCAAATCTCTTTAAAAGAAGAAAAAATGTAAATCTTCTAAGAAGAACACAACATTTTATGTTTTTTTTTTCCTTTATAGTGTTTTCCAGAATAGAATTATTTAATCTCAACACTGGTAATAATAAATAAGGCTAATATTAATAATCTACTTTCTAAAAAAATGTTCATATTCCGAAGAAGAAAAGGAAATCTGGCAAATTCTACTATTGGAGCCAAATTTAAAGCCTTTTTTTTTGTTTGTTTTGTTTTTTTCCCTGTTTAAATTGTTTATGTGCATATGTGTGTGTGTGTGCGTGTGTGTACAAGAATATCTGAACTGCCATATGGTCAATCCGGTCCTCCACGCAGAAGTAGCCCTTAAGTACAGGGGAAAAAAACAAATCCTGTAAAAAAAACCCAACCTGCTTAAACCAACTGTGATCAGATTCTAACCAATGGCAAAAAGACACTTTTACCCACCGCAGCTAACAACAACCAAGTCAGTGGTGGCTGATTTACCACGGAGGTGGAGGTGAAGCCTAAAGCTCATGGGAGAGTGTTTATGTGCGCCTCAGCGAGAGGTCTTTCACCACTAATCACAGACGGGATGACACTGCAGTCATGCTGAGGGCTCTCACTGTTTCCTGAACCAATTTACTATAAGCTGTCCTGGCACAAGTTGTTCAGTTAGTTTCCTCAACAACAATACTGGGGTTAAACTCAAAACTGTTTTAGCTGCACTGTTTACATGCAGATATGTCAAGCTACCTCATAGTTTCCATTTGTTTTGTAAGCCTATGAGGTATTCTGAAGTGAATATCCCCAGAATGGTATGTAATACTGCCATATGGGCAGATTTTGCTGATAATTTTGAACGCGTCAGTAAAAACATGAGGATTGAGTCCACACAAAAAAAAGGGAACACTTACAAATATAGTATATAGTATATTCTTTAGAGTTGATTTACATGTCACTAAAGGACATTGACTTTCCTTGAATAGAAAGTTGGATATTCACAGACTTGGTTGGGATGAAGGCACAACAAAATATCTGTTGAAATTAAAAAAAAGATAACTCATCTTGAAATCCAACTAAGAGACGATCTTTACTTTCCACTCAGTTTTATAAAACAAAAATTATATTGACGTTTTTTGCTATTGTGTAGTTGCAATATAATGACATCCATTTAAATACCTTAAAATGAATTTAAATTGCCTTCTATCACAGAAAGAGCTGTTTGGAATTTAGACGTCCCTGCTCCCCTGTGGTCTTGTTTTAGTCTTCACCTTAAACCACTTTAATTCAAGTTAGTGGTCCGATTATAAAATCTGGTAAAAATTATGTTTTTCATGATGGCAATGATTTATGAACATTTGTTTTAGTTCATTGAATCAGTCTCTGCATTATTCTTTGTACTGTTACCTGACGTAGATTCCGTGTTACTTTGACATCATGCCAATCATTGTCATTAAATTTCCCATTGACTGGCTCCACAAGAGCTTCAAAGGCTCCAGACCCCAAATTAATGACGAGTGAGACTGCCCCATTTTTCAGTGCCAGGTTGACGTAATCAGCAGATTTGCCCGTGTGCAGCATCAGTCCATTCCTCTGAAGGGTTTTGAATGACAATGTGATTTCATCACTGCTGCTTTGAATTGGGTTCAAGGACAGATCGTAGCAGAAGAACTCCGATCCTTTGAAGGTTGCAACATATTCTTCTTTTCCTGTGAAAACAAAAGAAAACAGAGATGTGTACCATTAATACGGTGTCCTTTTGTGGGCATGATGGGACGATGTCCGGGAAATAAAAACAAGGAAAACAAAACAGATTTAAAAAAAAAAATAATACTCCCAAACCTTGCACTACTTACAAGGATGATGAAACAGATCTGGAGTTAAAAGGATGTCGAAGACATCTGTTTATTTTAAACTGCAAGCCTGAGTTGAATGTGTTTACTCTAAAAGAACATGGTGAGACAAATTCAGCCTCAACGTTAGCCCTATCAGACACCAGACAATAATCCTGAAATGTTTTCATTTTCTTAAAACAGAGAAAAAAAAATATATGATAAGATTTGAAATAATTGAGGAGAAAAAAAAGTCAAACAGATCAGCTGCAAAGGCATTTTTCAACCAAAGAGCAGATGATGTCAAGTGGAACACTGTGCTATGCAAGTAGAGGTTTAAACAGCATAACATATCAACTAGAATAAATAATGCATTCAAAAGCACCAAAATAAAGATGAGGAGGCTGCCAGGAACTCACTGCTACATCAGTGTGTAGCTTGTCACAAATAATGTTCATAATCAAAAAGATGTACTACAGTATATGCAAACCATCATGCAGACATCTGACTAACTCTGTTTAAAACTCATTGGAGGCTACTTTACAACCAAAAAAACAGACAAAATATTGTGTTGACTGTAATATAGTGTGACACAGTTTTAAATGTCAACAATTGCAGCGACAACTTCTTTCCTTCATCTAAAAATGCAATTCAAATATTAAATAGGTACAAAAATGTTGGCGTGTGTCAATTTTTGGTATGCAAAGTTTGAAATTTACCAACTATTTAAGTAATTTCATCTCTGTCACTGTGGAAATCTATAAACAAAGCAAAACAGTAGCAAAAGCACCCATAGGAAAACGTAAACACAAATGTTCATGAACCAATAAAACGCCATCAAAACAAATCCCTAAATATCCTAAATAGTGTTGTCCATCCATTCCGTATTATGCATAGACGACAAAAGGAGTGCACTCACATAAAAACACACATATATGCTTACAGGTGCATTGAGGCAGAGATGCAACAATGTAAGAAATAAAAGGGGTGGCTGTCCACAACAATTTGTCACCTCATTGATTTCCCCTTAAAGGACCTGCAGTGTACCTCTGGGAAAAGTACAAGGGAGTGTAATTGAAGCTGACTGGATCTGACCACCGCTCGTTCCCCCAGTGTTTGAGAGTCTTATAAGTGAAAATGAAGTCTAGCCTCTTCACAAATCCCTAAACAGGAACAAAATAGAGGCAACAGTGTAGGGTCATTCCCAGCTTCTGCTCTCATCTCCGTGTCCCAAGTCACTTTGAACTCCCCGGGTCATTGTGTGTAATCTGCTTACCCATTTTACAACATTTGGAGTTTGACAGAGGTAAGGTTTTAAACATGTGAATGTACTGGATCTCACACAGCAGTCAAATTGAGATTTTCTTTTCTTACATATTTAAATTAACAAATAATACCAAAATAGTGAAAAAATAAAATAATTAAAAACCACACACAACTCAATTTAACATTCACTTAATTTATTATCAGTTTAGCATTTGTTATACAAACCCTTTCATTGAACAATAATGTATAATTAAATCTAATCATAAAGACCCACTCCGATCAACCTTCAATCTATTGTAAAAGCGTTCCGGTTTTTTAACAATGATTATGACATTTTTTTTTGCCAAAATCTAAAAATCTGTGTCATTTTCTAGGACATAGTTTCTGTAGAGCGGCAGGAGTTCATTAGAAATATGCCTTTGAATTATGGGCGAGAACGCTGGCGCAGAGCAACCCCGCCCCCCTTTCTGTCACCTATCTGCTTACATGCTCTCCCGCCAGCTTCCAGCCTTTCACACCCCCAACCTTACATTAAAAGTATGGCAAAAATGGTGAGAAATATTCGGGCTCTACGGCCATACAGTTTTAAGAGTGAGGAGGAAAACAAAGACATTCATAGATTTAGTCGTGGATGCATAAGATTGCAGCAGAGCAAGGAGCTTGTGACCGCCCAGTTTATTTTCTACGTCAAATAACTTCTTTTTCAAATGGCATGTTTTTCGTCTGCTCTTGATTCACAACGGTTAGAATTAAAAAATATATTTAAAAATGGAATTTTAAGCTACAGTTTTTTGTGTATGTCATCAATTATCCCAAAAAAACCAAAATGAAAACATGTCAAAAGAACATGTTAAATGCACCAAAAACACGTTTGTCACTGGGGTGGGTCTTTAAAAATCTAATCTTAAAAAGGTGAATGCCATAGATACTGTATATCCTCCTTACTACCAGAAGGAGACAAAGTCTAGTCAAAATGTTTTCAAATCCACCCAAAGCTACAATTCCCAGAACCCAACCCCTTTACAGTTGGTACAATTGAAAAGAGCCAAATGTCCTGTAGATGACAATAAGAGTTCATTTATAAACAAGCAGTAGTTGAGAGGCATTCGAGTTTAGAAATCTCCTCTACGGAGGACACATTTGCATTGCTGGAATAATCAGGAGGATATGAGATATATATACTGTATTTCTGTTGGCATTTAATCTTTTTGTCAAATCCCTAGTTTAATGACTCAACAACAATCATCTGCAGTGTTGTTATTTAGCAGAGATGTGCAGATTTCTCTGTGCAAATAATATATTTGAAGACCAAAGCCGCTTTATCAGTGAGTTTCCTGGGTGTCAGGACGGATCCTCCAACAGCTCTGGGCTGACCTGCATTGGCTAAAACTGCAGCAAGTTGCCAAAACCTTAATACCCCTGACTCACGGCACTGAATGGGAACATGGCAAAGAGCCAACTCCTTTATTTTTTTTAAGAAAACAGAAAGCATACAAACGGGGGGGAATGCAGCTCCTAGGAAAGAACACAAACAGACGCACAGGCGAGAAGTTGTTGTTACCCAGCATGTTTTGCTCCCTATTTTAAAACCAAACCTGAACACTCGTCTAAAATAAAACCGAGTTTGCATAAAAGCATTTTCAACCTGTTGAATTTCCCATAAATATACAATTTTTGAATGGCATGACAATAATTTGGGTTGGTTTGACAAATAAATGCAACTAACAAGATCTAAAGTAAGTGAAAGTACCGTTCCAATTTCCAATATGATGTCACTTAATGCTCAATGCTTATCTATCTATCTATCTATCTATCTATCTATCTATCTATCTATCTATCTATCTATCTATCTATCTATCTATCTATCTATCTATCTATCTATCTATCTATCTATCTATATCAAAATAGCATTATAATCATGACTAAAAGACCACTGCGGACGCTTTGAAAATAAATCAAAGGAAGATTGTAGAGAGAAATTAAAGGGGTGCAATGCTAAATGACACTACAACTGAATCCCCCCCTTTCTGAAAGTATAAAAAAGGCTAAAACAGAAGAAATAAAAATCATAAAGGGTGAAGTATACACCTCCAAAACACGAATTATGCTTTAGGATACGTGACAGCCCATTATGAACAGTGCCAGCATGAGGCAGGATGGTCACTCATCAGTCACGCCATGCTGACATTTATCTGGCATCTGTTACTTTAAACTTGCTTTTTAAGCTAACTTGCACCTGTGAGGGCAGAAGAGGTGTTCTCTCACTGTCAACATGAAAGCATGACAACCCTAGCAGGAGAGGAGAATAATTGGTTTACTGGGGACGCTTAATTGCTATCATTCAAATTTATGACTTTGGGAGTTTATTATCTATGTGATGAGTCATAGTCAAAGACAAAGTGTCTATGACTATTGTTCAATTTGTCGGGAGAAATTATCAAAAAATGGAAAAAAAGGCAGAAAAAAATGAAAAATGAATGTTTCCGTTGATTTTAATAATAAAAAAAAGATTAAAAAAAAGTTCAACTTTTTATGAAGTAAAGACAGCACTTTTAGGTGTGGTACAAGTATGCTTTGTTGTTATTGTCTCCATTGTAGTTCCTGTGTTCATTTTGACTACTGAAACTTTAAACAAATGACAAGAAAACACATTTTAGACTTTAAGAAGTAGGAAGTCTCGAGTCAGTTCCAGTCAGTCCACACACATGTACTTGCTGGTTTAGTTATTTCTATGTCCACAATGCTGACATTTCAATGAGGCTGACTGCGTTTGTTGCAGTAATGAGAGGAAATGCCTCAAGAAACTCAGTTAAATGTATCCAGGCATTTAACTGACATAGTTAGCATGTCTGCATGTCTGCAGGCTTACAGATCTGTCAGACAGCAAACTGTGCCAGCTTAACATATAGTGTCATTTAAATTCACAGCATGAAGATGTCATGCTGTGCTCAAGAAGAGTCCCCTTCCCCGTTGTCATTCCACAGAAACACTTTGTCTACAGTAAATGTACTCGTAATTGGCTTTGCCAGTCAGCTTGTCATTAAGACTGTGAGAGCTTGAATAAGGGACTTTTTATAAGGCATGGGGCTCAGTCTGCAAGTTGAGAACATTCAACATGTGGGTCTGCTCTTGAGCAATTATACATTTACATTATTAACGTCTGACAACTTTCTTGGAACATTGCTTTATTTAATCATAGTATTAGGAAAATATTATAAGGAAAATGACAGTTTTCCACCACCAAGTGCTGCCAAGCTAATATATATATTCTTTTTTTCTGATACCATATCATGATTTGTGCCTTGAGTCTTTGTTTTTATTTATTTCTGGTTTGGATTGGGTGAACTCTGGCTGTGGCTCCTCTCAGATGGATTCCACTCCTTTCCATGGATCAGTCACAGCTGCCTGCACTTAGTCATTAGTCTCAGTATTTAAGGAGCCATTCCCTACTTCTCAGTGTTGGTGTGTCTTGCTTTTGTGTTTTCTGTCTCCATTTCATTCATTCTTTTGTGTTGTGTTTGTTGTTTGGAGCTCTTGTCACACTGTGTAGCAACAATGTAGTATTAGTGTTACTAAACCTGCAGCCTGGTCTTTGTTTTGTTCCTTCTTTCTCCTGGACTTTCCTCAAGCCAGTCTCATAACAAACCAAGTTTCCTAGTATGTCATATTGATGCATTAACCTTCAGTTTTTTCAGACTCCATGTTCCTAAATAGGTATAAAATGGGAAAAAGTTAAATTTGTAAAGTCAAAGATTTGTACAAACACATCTTTTTTATAAATATTGTCTTATATCTGTAGTGTTTTTATATTTACATAACAACTTCATAAAGAAAACCTGCCTTATACTGCACTTTGTGACTGACCCAAACCTTTGCACAAGAACCTCCAGGAAGATTGAAAACACAGCTTTTAACCAGTACCATGGATTCAAGAAACTACAGGGGGGTATTCAAGAAGGCAACTATATTTATTATAGAGCGCTTTTATTGGTAAATAATGCCATGTTTCCTCATAAATTACTTTATAGACAAAAAATGTCTTTATTCACATTTTATCCTTAAAGCAAACCAATCATGAAAAAAATACGATTAAATATATTGTCGTTTTTCTTACTTAATCTCCTAACTATCATATTTAATATTGCCGGAGTCGTCCAATACATTCCACTGCATATACGATGTATGTAACAAATCAAATTTGAATTTAAATTTTTGCAAAACTTTTCTATATCACTATGTAGTGCTATCAGCTCACATTGGAATGACATAACATTGACAAAAAAGTTCACCTTATTTTGAAATTACAATTTTTCTAATGCATTTGCTCCTGTCACTCTTTAAACGTTAAAAAACGTTTTTGGAACATTTGGTTAAATTAAAGTGTTCCTCTATTGTGCACCAAAACGCAAAAGAAAAATAACTTTTTAATGGAATTAAAAAAAAAAAATCAGTTTCAATAAAAGGTGAGAGCAGCTGGTAAATTCTGATTACCTGAGAGGAATTTTCTCTTGGGTGCGTTTTGAATGTTAGCTTGCTCAAACACAGTCCGTGTGAAATTAATTTTATTAGTGCTGTGTCAATCAGAGTCATTGGTAACCTTCCTCTGAGATCAGCTCTCATAAAGCCACTTCAGCCCCAGGTTGGCATCACAGCTTTTGATGATACAGACACCTGAGCATATAGTAACAAAAGCCTGAAAATATTAAAATACACAGTGGAAATGATCCACACACACACACGCAGGCAGTTCTCAGTAAATACATCAAAGATTATCCAATACAGAGGTCCTCTGGCATACAAACTGGTTCAGTTCTTACACGGGTTCCCACCTCACAAATGGGAATTATCCTTGTAGCAGAAAATCCAAGGAGGAGAAAATCTCATTTTAGTCAGAGCAGACCACCCTGCAATAACAGATAATAATCTAAACTGCTCCTATACCCTTAGGATGTTGCATTTAAGAACAAAACTTTGCATAAGCAGTCGCCCCCTGAATTACTCCACTTCAAGGGATTAGGAAACTGCAGAAAACACACATACTTTACAAACAGACTCAAAGAATTTCCTAAGAAAAGCAAAGATTGGATATGTTTGAGATAAAAATGAGTAGACAGTTATAGTTGGCAGGTGGATCATAAAACCTCCCACCAACAAGAACACACTGAAAAAACGGGAAAAGTGGGGTTGTTCAATTTACAAATACTAAACATGTTTGTTTAATATGAACAAATTATGTTTACCTTCGAAACATAATATAATCTTGAAAATCACACATAATGTCTTGCTGTGTTACTTTTATATATTTAAATCATGTTGACAAAACATGAAATAGTTATGCTTGATCCTTTGCCCCTTAATTTTGGATAAGTAAACCCCATCGGTGAAGAAGCATTCCAGGAGGAGAAACTTTGCAGTCAGCCATTTTAGAGAAGCTGCAAGCACCTGCTGGCTGGAGGAGCTTAAAAAAGGTAAGTTAATTTAATCTAACAAATTGATTTAAGAAAATGAAAGGCGTTCATTTATCATTACTGTTATTTTTTCACGGGGAAGAGCTTTGTAATCCACTTTTGTCGTAGTTATCAAAGTTAAGGCTCTCTGCGCGCCACTTTTGTCGCTGGCGGCCGCAGCCCTCGGACGGCAGGTAGGGGGAGGTGAGCGCGGTAAATTCTTTCACGTCGAAGACAGATTCAGCGGTAAACACGGTGATTTCGAACGATGTGCGGGGAAGAGTGGCGAGTAGTTTATGCCGTAGGAATTCGCTTTTGACAAAGGGGCAGTGGGCGCTCGCGGGCACGGCGGTTTATTTTTTCCCACAGGCGAAAAACTTTGCCATGGGGATTCATCGTCACTAAGTGGATTTCTTTTTGCTAAATTCTGCGTTGAGACCGAAATTGAAGGAAAATGTGAGAAGCTATCATTACTATTGTCATTTCGTTTTTCCATACCGTTCCACCATGAGCTAGCTTAAGGACGGCATTATTTGACCAGCAAACAGCACCGCACTTCTGTCTCAGTCAGCTGTCAATCATTCTCCGTGCGCGTCTCGTGCACAGAATACGTTCGGTTTGTCCAGTTTACATAGATCTTTGGTTTCAATCAGAGCTTTGTTTTCATTCTATGATGCTGAACATATTTTTCTATGGAGATTTTAGCTTTGAGAGTTTAAAAAGGAGTGAAAATATTTATGTCCTTTTGGAACAAGTGTATAATGTGTAGTAAAAAAAGTTTACAGCCTTAGTTATAATAATGTCTGTAATACTACTTCACAGATTCCCCCTATTTGATAAATTAATATGGGAATCCTTTATGGGTGGGGGGATTAGCTACTCCCGATCTGTTAGTTTAGTTTTGCAGTTTCCATCTCAAAATTCGCGGGTTCTCATTAAGCGTGGTGGTTTGAATCCTGTGGTGGGAGGGGGGTGTCAAAGGTTCTTTCTGGTCTAATTTCTTCAGAATATTTTTGCAGCTATTAGTTTCAAACCAATGCATGTTTAGTTAGTAAAATTATACAACAAAGCTGTGGAAGTGTCACTATATTTATTTCCTGATTAATTTACAGAGCTCATCACACAACACTTCCAACTGCTCCTCCCTGATCATGCTGGGCTCCAGTCTTCACTGAGTCAGGTGGGTCCCCCTTCACCATGCATTTACCATATATTACTGGAATCATTGTCTCCTGGATTGTCATCGAATCGTGAGGTAATCAAGATTGCCAGCCCTACTCTTTACACACACCTTTTACGCAGAAAGATACATACATAATAAATAATGAAATTGATGGTTGATCAGTTATCCTACTACCTCTGTTAACATGACACTAAGGATATAATGATTTTGTTAACCCAGTAACTATAACATTTATTGATGGGCCAAGGGTAAGAATTGTATTTTTCTGAAGTTTGCATGTGAATTTAAAATTTGTTGACTCTTTGTATTTCAGACTGCTGACCTTCTCGCCAACATAAGCAAGTTCAGGGGTTTATTCAAAGTACAGGTGAGTTGTGTAATCTAGACGTTTTAACTAAACTTCAAATGTGAACTGTGCACACAAATATCTTCTGTGTTCTTTAGAATGAAGACCATGCAGCAATCCAGGAGGCAATCGAGGACACCACGGTGGGAATTTCCCTCCTAATGGAAAGTGGCGAGGAAGAGGACATTCTCATGGTCCACAACTCCCAGGCTGTGGTGGTCGACCCCCCAAGTGTCAGAGTGGCAGTTGCCAAGGCTTTTTTGGCCTTATTTACAGCACAAATCTGATTACCATCCTCATCTCAGAAACACCTTTGAGGTAATCCAAAGAAAAACTGTAATAGAGTTGTAGGGCAAAGTTGTGTCTAAGGTTTCAGGCCTAAAGAGCCGACTCTTTTAATAAAAATGACCTTTAAAAAGTTTTTCCTAAGAAGGGATTCCAGCTGTTTGCTTTGGCTCTGTTATCTTCTGTTTAATAAAAATAGCAAGCCCAATTTATATTGATTTGTACTTTTTGCTACACTGTAAAAATATTTTTCAAGTTTAGATAATAAAAAAGTTAAATCTGAAATTTGTGTTCAGTGTCATATGTTCATTGGACTGTAATAATGCACAAGAAAGTATTTGCTTTAAATAATAATCTGCAATTGCAATTTTATTTTTTAATTTAAATTTTATTAAAGTAATTTATAAATTAAAATGAACTATGTAGGTAATTTCAAAAAAATAAGTTTTGCTAAATTTTTATTGTATTTTAAATTTTGAAAAAATTATGGTAAATGACATAATAAAATCTTGTTTGTTTCTGTAAAATTATTAGGTGCAGAAACAAAGACGCATTCATTATGGTAGAACATGATTTTATTATGTGCAATAATTATATTGGTTCAACATGATTTTTTTGCGCGCAACCGATGTCCATGATTTTTTTATGTCAATCCAACAGATCTTTTTTTTCAGTGCACCTCTGAGCTGTGTGTTCAACAAGAAACTCCCCCAAATGCAACAATTTTATGCCACGACAGCCTCCTTTTGTTCACTGCACAGGGTGAGGGGAGAAATAAAAACGGGCAGGACTCTCTGGGGTTTTGGATTTAGTGATAAAACCAGAAAATAATAAACTATAAAAATAACAAGATGCTGCAGACTATCACAACCAAACAAATGCTGCATGCAAACCATTGCACGACAAAAACATATAGACCAGCACTTGAGTCAGCAAGACTCTCATTATAAGAGATATAACAACAATATAATGAAGAAAGATTGCCCTTTTTTTAATACTAATATGCAATCCCTGTGCTCAATGTAAATTCAGAATATAGTACTTTGAGTGGACAACATGTTCATCTAAAAAAAAAAGAGTTTTGAAGATATAGCACAAAGATCAGGGGCTGCAAACATCAGCAACTATGTCAAAATGAATGAACTGCACTCACAGGTGTGCAGCCAGCTTCTGTCTCAATAGACCAGTGTGTTTTTTAAGTGTGTTGGCAGCAAGAAGTCTTTGCCGTATTCACCTTTAACAAGCTTCTCAGTTTAGACTCAACCTTGTCAAGGTTGCCAGCAGAGACAAAACAGCGCATACTGTGAGAGAGCAGCAGAGGTTACCGTGTCCACTTTTGATAACAAGAGTGAAGGGGGGAGGGAAAAAAGACACTCACCATTTAGGACTGGCATCTGGCAGATGTCTAATTTGGGTCATATACATGCAGACATTCCTCACACAAGAGCAAAGTCAAAAGGCACTGAGGCGTGTCATTGCACGGAAATAATTCATGTGCTAATTACATAGTCAGTATGTCTCCGGATGATTTCTGTACAGAGCTGCTCTTGTCTTCCCAACTCCAGCCTCTGAGATCAGCTGACACTGAATCCCAGATAGCAAACAGACACTCAGAAACCTCGGTAAAGACACTCTATTCTCATTATCTTCAGTGTTCCTACCCCACTGTGCAAAGCACACCTTGGATTTTGTGCATAAAACTTCAATCAAATCAACTCAATTTTTTATGTCGTGAAAGTTATTCTCTCTGAATTTTCTTGTAGTCACTAAATATTTTATTTTTGAGAATGCTGCAAATGAGTCAGACTACTCCAGCATAGTTTCATATTCTGATGAATAAAAATAACAACAAAAAAAGCTTTACCATGTTATATTTAAGAAAATATTTAAACAAAATGCCTTCAAATGAAAGAAGAGAATCAAACTTTTAGGCATTTCTGTTTGAGAGATTTTCTTTGAAATACAATTTTATCAATTCAGTCAGTTTTACAGCTTGATTGCTTTAAGGTTAAGCAGTAAAAGAAAAAAACACTACGGCAAAATCAAAGCTTTAAGTAAAACAGACATGTCTAAAATGTACGCCATGCATGCAGAAATTTTCTGCATGACTGATCAATAAATTTGAATAAAGTAAGAATCGGTCAGATGAAAAAAATGGTTGGGCTGAAAGCACAAAAACTAAAAAATGGAATGGCTTTTTCTGTGCTAAATGTTTTGCAAATAGTCCACTTCTGTGCAGCATGAAAGCTTCAGTTGAAAAAAGCTAACGATATAGTCCTACTGGAAAAAAAATGATTTATTCATGTTTCCCATAATCAGCACAAAAATAATGATTAATGTGCTGAAAAAGACTAACTAGATGAAAAAAAATCAGATATAATTTCTTTTAAGGAATAGTATAAAATTCGAATTAAAACATTCTTAGTCTGGCTTATTAACATAACAAATCTGTGCAGTACCACAATTTTATTACTTTCCTATGGGCACACATGTGTATACTTTTGTTCTTTCAGTCCAAAAGTCATAGCCGTGACATCAGATTGTTCACTCATGCCTACCTTCATCTGACACAGGCAAAGTGGCCTCTCTGTCACAACCCGCTCTTTCAGGTGCAGTGAGGTGAACTTGATATAAATGTAATCTGAATGGAAACTAAATCTCAGCACATCACCTGAACTTTCTCATTCACACAAGATAATAAATCAAACAGTTTTGTTTGAGATACATGTGATTCTTATTATTAATTTATTAGTTATTCAACAGGGACATTGCACATTAAAAAGCATCTCCGTGAATAGAGTTAGCAAAAATGCTATTTTTCATCTGTTGTGTAAGTAAAAAGTAATAAATAGCTAAACAAATAGGTAAAAATATGTCGTAAACATAAAATAACAATAGTAACATTGTAAATGAATAAAATAAAATGTAGATAAAATATAATACAAATGGATATCAACGTTGTACAAAAATAAATTAACACTAATAAAAGCTTTGGTTTAAGCCTCTTGACATTTAAGGTGGCATGGCTCAACTGGAGATGGTGTGGTGACATGTCTGTGTCATGAGCCAGTTCTTAACATGTATTTGTCAATATATAATTTGGTGGTAGAATAGGATTTCACTTTGAATGGCTGATGAAACTGTGGTTAATGATGAAACTTTGCATAACTCTGATATGATTTCTTTGTTTTGGAGCATAATTTACTCATTTCATTTGCTTTATACGTGCATTTTTATTTTTCTAATGCAGTCTAATGTATTTATTAGAAAAATAATTGAGCTTGCAGGAATAGCCAACTCACTGGCGTAATAGTGATGCTATTTGTCTGTTGTCTGCATTTGAAATCAGTGTTTTCACAGGCTGTCCATTCTAGTACCAACACTGTGCAGTACCGAGGGATAACTGAGCAGGAAGGTAGAACACGTTCTTCTCGGTGGCCTGTACAGACCATCCCCTGCTATGAGCAAGATCAAACTGTATTGCCAACAGCTGTGGAAAAACCAAAGGCACGGTGGTTTGTACTGAGCCAAACACTTCATGGCAGCTGAGATGAAACGCAGCCAATAGCAGGTTGCATGATGCCAGGGGAGAAGCATTCATGCAATCTTCAAGCAACTTTGAGGCTAATACACACACCACTAAAGTCACACTTAGAAAAGAGAGTAGAAACTGGAGCACAAAGCTTTTGAGTTGGTAACAAAAAAAAAGAAACAATATCACACTTTAATAAAACAAAGCTTGCTGAAGGCGTGAATAAAACCAGGGCTAATTAAGCAGAACCCGAACAGGAGTCACTGCAACAAACTGAACTGCTGTTAATATTTCGTATACCGGTAGATGCATTGATGTTATCTGGCTTTTTGTTTTGCACAGAGTGTGGTCTTGTATTGCCATCACCTTAATGATTGCTAATGGCAGCGTCTTCTCCCTACCTTATCTACAGGGGGGGGGGGGGGGGTCCACCCACAAAATTGCTGACCTACACAGAGGAAATTACTCACTTTGGGGTGTTACTGCTTCAGCAGTACTCTGGCTTCACTGACACTAGAACAAGGTCATTTCATAATGGGTTGTCCAGCTGACACTCTGCCGTCAAAAGGCCTGAGTGATGAAGGAGAGGGTAACAAGTAACAGTGACAGGAGTCAAGGCTGCAGCAGCTTGATAAAGATCGGCTTCTATCAAGACTGAAAACGGCAAAGAAAGGGCTATGGAGAAAAGATGATCCTGCATTTTTCCCTCAAAGTCTTCAGAGTGGTGACAAACAGATCTTCCCACTTTCTCATGTCTGAGAACCCATAATATTCTGCTGCAAGCAGCAAGAACTACAAAGTAATACATAGATGTTATCAGTGACTAAAGTCAAAAGACAGTATTGACAGTGTAGTTGTTTTTTCATCAATCTGATAATTCCATCTGTTGCACAAAATGATTTGTGACTTTTCAGTTTGTTAAAAAAACGAAATAAAATGTCAAATAATTCTATCAATCAATTGATATCTTATAAAAATCACTTTCCATATTCTGCATGTAACATTTTCAAACTTATTTACTGTCATTTTTTTTTCCCACTGTGGAAAGATCTAAGGCACATTTATTTGCTGCCTGCTTAACAGTTAAAAAGAAGGGATGCAGTAACTGATCTGTTTTCATTTGTAGCAGCCTTTGCACGCATTTGTACTTCTTTTAAAATTCCCTGCTTTGCCTACAAGTAGCTGTGGTGTCACTGCACGCTCTCAGTGAATTTCTTTTTTGCTCAGATTTGCTTGCAGAACCCTAACCCTTGCAGAAACCGGCACATTCTGGAGCTTACTTCGCCGGCGTATACTCGCTCAGGACCCGAGCTCTGGGTGACTGCGCCTTTTACCTATCTGCAGCATCCAGCCACCTGCCGTGGAAATAACTGCTGTTTCTGCCATATGCCTCAATGTTCTGCCAAGCCTCTCTGGTCGGTTCCGCCTTGAGCAAATTTCATTATGAGATGGCTGGAAGCACACGGCGCAGCTCATTAAAGCTATAACCATGGCACGTCACTGTTTGTAACAGGACGGATGCCGGAGGTCGCATACCTCCGGCATAGAATTTCGCTTGACAGCTTCAGCAATTGTACTTAATAACTTTGTCCAGGAATGGGAGCGTGTTAGCATATGGTCATTTTTAAATTCACAAAAAAGTCAGGGGAGAATTGAGATTCATTTGAATATATGAGAAAAAGAGCTAAACTAAATTAAAAGTATGTCTGTCACAAATAAATACCAGGAAAATCTCATCAAAAGTCATCTTATCAAAACTAAATGTAAATTTTAAAACAACATTTGTAAATACCTCAATCTAATGACATTTTAGAAAGCTATTGTAGATTTATGTGCTACAAATAAAAATACTATTTTCTTCAGTGTTGCTAGGAATAGTTAAGCACTGAGATTTATTAATTAGCTGTCAGGTAAGTCACTTAACTTCAGAGTACTAATTGCTCATTGCATTAATGAACCCCCAAGGCTGGTTAGTAATGACAGAGGTAACAAATGTTTGTTTTTAACTTATCAAATTATCTTAAATTACCATTGCCATCATGTGTTTCACATATTCCAGTAAATGTGATTCAAGTACACAAATATTTAGGCTTTTAGGAGTGTAGCAGGACTACTTTTTTCTTTTGAAACTCTGGCTTTAGGTATGTTTGATAAAATAAAAGGAATATTTAAAGGAAAAAAGCACTTAGACTATAAATGATCCAGTGTTGTGGTGCTATGAGGGCATGGCAGTTGATGACTAACATGGTCAGCTTATAGCCAGATGGAGCAGAGCCATATGGATCAAGTGGATAATTCTTTTGCTGGAGGTTTTCCTGCAACCCATCAGTGACGCTTTCATGTATCAATCTTGCAATCCCAGGTTTACTTGGAAGAAACCTCCTGCATGAAAACATGTTTTCTTACTGAGATCCGGGGTTTCAGTTGTGATTCCATCTAAAAAAAAAATGACAATACATAGCCTGATGGGTAGTGGTTTAAGTAAATTTGCTTTCATATGTTTTTTACTCTTTTACTCTGATGGCTTCTCTCATCAAGGTACATAAACCCCTGGATGCCCTCTGACGCTTCCTTTCGGGGTTAAATGCCCTTAAGGTGGCTGCAGGATCCAACAACGATAATGAATTGTGCTATTTTGGTCTCAGAAACTACTTTACATGGATATTGCATAAATAAGGAAAGTTATGTGAGGAGTTGTATCAAATTATTCTCAGCAGACCGGATGATTGATGGAGGGTAATGTCAATCAATGCAGCAGTAATTTAGGAGCCTTTGCTGTCAATAAGCTTCTACATCAAGGATATACGGAATGTAGGCTATTTTTAATGTATTACCGAGAATAATAAATAAAGATCTTGATTATATTTGGATTAGCAAAATGTTAAAAACCTACAATATGCTCTGTCAAGCGTGCACTCAAGCAGCAACAATGAAAAATGTGGATTTCTGTGGAGTAAAAAAACAAATCAAGTTTTTACTCCTATTTTAGTATTTAGTTAATTGACGAATATGAAAATGAGTAACTTAAACTGTCGTTTTTTTTTTTTAAACATGTATTATGATGTGTGACATACAAAAAACAGAGAAAAAAAGGAAAATAATTTCCAAAAGTAAACCGCAGTCAGAAAAGCCTTAATTTGAACACTTTTCCATTAAAATTAAGCTTCCTTCCGCTCTTGCAGACTGTGTCTAGCAGTGACGTGCGGTGAGGTTAATGGCTGGTGAGGCACTGACGTCATCAGTCAGATTTACAAACATATGAACCATACTGAGTAACTTATTCACCATTTGATTGACAACAGTTAACGTGTTTTGTTTAAAATATCATTTCAACATGTTTTTTTTCATATACAAACTGCAGCATAGAAAAAATCACAAACGTTATTATCGTCTTACCTTTACTTGTAAATAAAGTCCATACGCCGCTCCTTCTGAAGAAAATGACTTGCCGCTTGCTATCACTTCTTCTAGTATTTTTTAGCGTCATAATCTCAGGGCTCACTGGCGCCCCCTAACATGAGGCACGAGAACTTCTGGCCTCACCCAGCAGCTTTTTCGCCGGCGTTTAGCGCTCAGCACAAGAAACACGTCCCTCACATACAGTTATTTATAAAAACAAACACTGTACATCATATACATCTGCTAAATTATGCAAACTCAGCTCATATAGTACGAGTGATTGAACTGATATACAGAGAGACAGCAGTACCGTCTGACTACATAGGTATTGCGCAATCCAAGGTGAGGCTCAGCGGGCTGGTGCCTCATCGCACGTCAAATGCGGAAATTCAGCGATTTTGAAAAGAAAAAACACCCGAAAATGGTACAGTTAAATGGAAAATGACTGCAAAGCACAAATTACTGATTGAATATAATAAGTGAATTTATTTTTTCTCTTTTCTTCCCATAATGACAGGTGAGGCACAGCCTCACCTGCCTCTCCTGACTGCACGTCACTGGTGTCTAGGCAGGCTGTTGCGTTATGGAATAGCTCGACTAAACTGCACACAGAAACATGGTGGAGCTGGCAACCGCCTCCCTTCTGGAACCTCTGGAAAACTGCAGACTCGGTAATCACAGAGGAGCATGATGAGCATGATTGGTTGGCACTCAGGCATGATGAAGGACATGACTTTACATCCAAATGACCCACACAAGCGGCTCTCAGCTTTGAACTGTTTGAGAGGCAATCCACGCTGACGGCTGCCCTCATTTACTACGGTGTATACCAGGATTAAAATAACCCTGAAGTTTCAACAGAATTAGGGAGGCAGAGAAAGCTTAAGGCAACAAGTCATTTGTGGTAATTCTGCTGCTGCTGTTGTCTCTTAGCACATAGCATTCTGGAAGCTAGGACAGCTCTTCTTCCATGACCTCAGGGTGGCAATCTGTCAGGCAAGACTGACACCAAACCATTGCTTAATAGCTCCGGAGCCATAAATAAAGCCATGGAGTTGACAGCCTGTATCTGTGGTTCCCCATTATCTTGATTCATTCCACCACAAAAGCAGAGCTTCTGTGATGCATTTTGGCCAACCTAAAAGAATATGTTGGAGAGGTCCATACACAAGCTACACTGAACTGCAAACAAGCTTTAAACCTATTCCTCTTCAATCTACATTTACAGTTCTTCCTGAACAATCTGCAAGATAGAGGACCAAGAAAGACTGCAGTCAGTAGGATTTGGAAATAAAAAAAAATGCTTTTTTAAGAGAAACAGGTCATTTAAAGTGTGTTCCAAAGCTCATATAAGATTCATAGTGTGTTCATTATTATAAATCTAATTTTCTTCATTTTGGAGAGCCAGCCTTGTGGACTTGTGTTTTGGCAGGACATTAATGGAGATTTGAGGCGAGATTAGTTCAGCTGCTGGTCCACCGGAAAGATGTGATGCCTTTAAGCAACATCAACCATGCAAAGAGAGAGAGCATACTTATAAATCTTTTACTTTTTTATTTTCCTTTCCTCATGCTTTTTTGCATACTTTTTATTTTTTCTACGACTCCCACAATGCACCTGTTTATACCTGCAGCTAGGAAGAGAGAGGGGGGCTTCTGATAATAATAATGAATTCTCATCAAATATTGTCAAACAAATTCAACAAATTCAGCAACTGCCACTCGTAATAAATGTATTTTACGTTGCATTTGCTGGAAAAACATCCATATTATCAATCATTATAATATAAAGCAGACAATTTAAATATCTCCAGAGAAAATGTCTGTATATTCTCAGTTTTACAGTACTAGCATAGCTTTTTGCCAAAAACACATCTGAGCTAAATCTGTACAAAATACGACTGAAATACAGCAGTTTTGTGGAAGCATTTCGGTCAATGCATTACTTTTAAGTTTCCTTTCTGACCTGATCCTATGGAGGAAAGTGTAACAAATATTTTGCAAATTTAAATATCATATTTAGAGTTTATCTTCAATGTAGATAATTCTGTGTTGTTTTTCAACATTACCATTAAACCTAAAGGACAAACCATTAGCTGTGTGTACTTGTGCAAAATGTCTTTAATCTATTTAAACATCGGATTAGAATTAAACTGTGTACATGGACCCTGGAAAACTTTATCTGATTATGACAAACGTTTACATACGCCACAGGTTTGATTGGAATAAATCATTTTGACACACGCAGAACTCTCTAAAATACCAGAAACGGGCGTAGAAGAAGAAGTAACAGAGTTCTGTTGTAAACAAACGTGGCTGCTGTTGGCCTGTAGTGAGATGATCTTCAGAGCATGCTTTTATTATTTTAATGTATTTTTTAAGAGTGACTATTCACTTACAATTTTCTAAATACATGCGGCCGGTGCTGAACTCTTTTCTTGGCCACATGGAACTGGAAAAAGGGTTAGGGTTGGTAATGCAGCAATGTGCATCTTGGCTGCACATAAATACATGCAAATAGCATCAGCCTTTATATATTTTTTTACTTTTCTGGACATGATTGGTGACCAGAAATCACCCGATTGTGTGCACAGTTTCACAGCACCGCTGGGAGCGTTGATTGGGTTTTTCTGCATTCAAAAGCTGCCTCCAGAGCTCACACACCAGTCCTCTGCACGGAGACACGGATCTCCTTTGCCCTCCAAAGCCTCATCCAGAGCACATGGTCTATGCATGACGTAAAAGCCAGCAGAGTAATGAACCCTCAATCGGAATAAATTGTTTACATGCACCACGATCAGATTAACAATCGGCATCCCATTTCAATCAGAAAAAAAATTTGATTCGAAAGAGTCGGATTGGGTATTCTAAATGGCGTCTTTACATGATGCACTTTTTTCTATGCAGTTGGCATAGAAATGATCACTCAGATCGATTTGGACCAATCACTGGTTACTGACAACGTTTGGCTGCAACATGGCGGCGTCCATATAGCGAAAAAAGGGCGACTGAATGGACTTCCTGTCATTGGAGCTGGAAGTAAGACTCACTTGGTCCAGTTCTCATATATAGTCAATGGGTTTAAAACCTGCTTGTCAAAGAGGGTATATCTTGTTGCAGGATAACATCATAACATTCCACATTTACTAGAAACAGTGAATGTCTGTACTTAAGCCCACTGTCCACAGAAATATTTGTTCAAAATTAACCACAGACTTGCTGTTTGCAGTTGAGGATCGGTATAAAAAGGCACGCTTATTTGGGAGCTACTGCTTTTATGTGCAGCATCACCATTACATAATGGAAATCCTGGAACATCAGAGGTAAAATGTGTAACCACTAATCTTGTGTATTTTTTTTTTCATCCACGAGTTTTAGCATTCTAAACAAACCATTCATGGGTGAAGGCGAAGCAGAAAACTGAGAGGACAGCGGAGGGCTGTGTGGGCTGATACTTGAACCTGGTTGCTTAGCACTGGAGTTGGCAGAGTAAGGACTCTGACCACCTTCCTTCTTTGTGGTGGATTTGTGGTGAAATGAACAGTGTCAACTCTATAGATCTTATCAGAGGTGTAGAGAACCGATGTCATCATGTGGCTAATCCCAAGTTATATCACTTTACAGAAAGAGGAAGTCATGTTTTATTTTGAAACTACACTATTTTGTTTTGTGTGGCACTTTACCATTATTTGTGAGACTGAATGCCCACCTTAAAAGTGTGAAAATGTATTTTTCAAGAGTTCAAGATTGCACCTCTATACTTGTGTATTTGCTCATAAAACATGGGCTGCTGATGCAGAGGTAGCCAATTGTAGTGTAGATTAATGTTGTTGACAGAAAACCTATTCATACAAGGTGGAGGATGCAGCAGCAGCAGCATATGTATTCTATGATGGTGTGCCAGTTTGAAGAAATACACCCCTCATATGCAGAGGAAGAAAATTGGAGGAGAAAATCACTGGAGAGACCAGTGCAATGTACTAGGAAGGTGAAGCTTTACTTTTTTGAAAACACATTTGAAATCTGTGCTTTTTTGATCACGGATTTGCAAATGGAAATGGTTGTGGGGGAGGTGATAAAATGTGATGGATGTCTCTGTTCTTTTCTGCCCATGTAAGGAATGTTTTTGCCTTGACCTCGGCTCATTTTATCCCCTCCTAGCATCGACTCTTCATCCCTGCAGCCCGGCAGACTGCAGCTAACTGTCAGAAGAGCGAGCTGAAGGAGAGCAGGGCTGGCCTGAACCTCCAGACTCAGACAGATGTAGGCAGACAGAGGAGCTGGAAATGAGTGCAAATGAACAGCAGCCCACAAAGACAGAAAAGCCCGCCACTGAACCAGTAGAGCCTCTCATTTCAAACTGGGTGCTGACAGAACCATCCTGGGTGAGAAATTTTTAGATGATAGACTCCAGAAGAAAAAAAAAAAGAAAACGTCATATAGTGCTGAAGATCTTTTTTATGTCTACAACAAGCAGCTGTGATATCACAGGGTTGCTGAGAGGGTGAAATTGAACAATAAAACAATGTGCCATGCCTTACAAGCACTGGCTATCTAATACCAGTACATCATAGACTGTGACATGTTATCAGAAACAGGTCCAGTCACTGTGTTTTCATGATAAATGCCACTCTAAAATGGTAAATGCCCTATTATTTATTAGTTCAAACCTATTGAAACACAGTAGTAAAGACATACAAATGTATGCATATGTATTTGCATAATTTAATTTACTCACTTAGTGCTTTAAGTCTGTTCTGATTTATTTAGATGGCTATATAGAGCTCTGCTTCTGGTCATGTTTATTCATGTCCCAGATGTCAGAAGCAAATATAAATCCACTAATAAGTAATAGGCATCTTGTTCTTCCCTCCAAATAATGCTTTTTTTGTGCACTGAAGGAGTTTCTTTTCCTGTTTTAATTTTATTTTTTGTCTAAATTTTCTCTAATATCTTCACACTGTTCACTTCTACTCTCAACTATGTTTTTAAAATTCAGCAAATGCCATAGCTGAGAAAAAACAAACAAACCCTGCACTGGAGCTCAAAAAATGTGTGTGTGTCGACATATCTGAGCCTCTGCAAAGACCTTGTGAAACAAAATGGCTGCAATGAATAAAGAGTGAGAGGGATTTATGAATAAATAGAGGCAGATTGCTTGTAGACAGGAGTGATAGACAGATAGATGAACCCTTGCCAGCTGAGATAGGGAGCTGATTTGCACTTTGTATCCCTTCAATCCCTCAGTCTTTGGGGGGGAAAGTGCCATCTCAGCATGTTGCTTATAGGAGGAGGCAGGAGGAGGGGGGCACACACCTTCTCAACAAGCCCCCCCCCCCTGTCTGACCTGTTCCTTTTGTGTCCATCAGAAGGAATTGAGCAGCATAACCAGCGGCTTCGCCGAACTCCCAACATCTTTAATGTATAGCATTATGTTTACCGTATTTTCCGGACTATAAGTCGCATTTTGATGGGAAATTTATTTAACAAAATCTGAGACCAAGAACTAATAACTTACGCAACCTCATATGACACAATCATAGCAGACTGTTTATCTCATAATTTCACAGTTATTCTTTCTCATACTTATTTATTTATTCATTTCATGAAGCATTATTGGCCAAATAATACTCTGTTTTCATCCTGTATTTGTAGAAACAGTTGTAATTTTTATTGCATTTCTGAATCTATGAAATCATTGGAAAATAGAATATTATGTTTTTAGCCTTCAAAATCTTACTGTAAAAAAAAGTTTGCTGATTCTGTGAGTCACCTAACGTACTCTTAACACTTAACAGACCCAGGAACATCATCTCTGTTCCTCAAAAATGAACATAACAGGAAGGTTAACTTTGTATTTATTTCAATTTATTTCTAATATAAGTCGCACCCCTTGCCAAACTATGAAAAAAAGGGCGACTTGTAGTCCGGAAAATACGGTAATTACAGGAAATACTGTTAAAGTTGCAGGATAATATAAAATGTAAAATTCCCATGTGATTGTAATAGGCTATAGTAATTCTACTTTGATTCCACCCTTAAAGTTTTTCAATTAAGGAGTTATGGTTGACTATTGTATATCTAAAATAACTGAGCTTTGAAATATATTTCTTTTTAATTGTAGGAAAAAGTTTCCCAAAATGTTGTTTTATTACAAGCTTCAGTGCAAGCCTGTGCAAAAACAAATGGCGTGTTTAAATTTGTGTTTTTGCATGTCGGTTATATTAAATGTTTACTTGAATAAGACTATAGTGTACTAAAAGCAGTAAAGTAACTTCACAACTATAAATGTTTTTTGTTTTTTTCCATCAGGTAGACTAACATGCATGCATATAAATGTAAACTTATTTTACAGGAACAGACCAAGTAAATACACGAATTTCATTAGAAGTTTAAAAAGATCACCAAAAATTCAAAGGATTTGACATCCAATGCCATATCTGAATTAAAACAGGACAACAGTAAAGACATGAAGAAAGTTTGCACCAAGCAAAAAATGCAAAAGCAGCACTTTTGCATGTTCAAACTTGGTAAAACTGTAGATGTTTTACTTTAATGTCGATTTTATTCACACATAATTAAAACAAGTAAGACCTGGAATTACTTTTACAATATTTTGGTTATAACAGAGAGATTTCTGTAAAAAAACTAACACAGAAGCTTATGCTTTGTTCACACTGAACGAGACTGCGTCCTTCGCCTCTTGTTTTGATGCGTGACCAATTCACTGCTGCACGCTTATCCAAAAATGTGTTGTATAAACCTTTTGCTCCTGTGGCATGTGGAAGGAGTTACTGTCCAGAGTTTTAAGTCTCATTGCTACACGGAAGCATTGACATTAGGTCTGTATATGTCATTTAAAATGCATCCAAGACATGGATAATGTTTAGAGATCAGGTTTATTTATTTAGAAGAGCTCTACACCTCCCAGTACTAGTTATGTTCGTACAGAACACAGCTTAACAGTTTAAATGGAACAAAAGTTGTTATATTTTCTCCTTGAAATGAGAAAACACCTACTTTATCACAAATAAAGAGCAGTTTTACAGGGATTTAAAATAAGAAATGAGTTCATAAGTTTGATAATGTATTCACGTCTTTGCTTGCATTTATATACTTTAACACAGTAAAAAAACAAGAAAAGGACCACGGAATTGTAAACACTTGGTAAGTTCTGATCAAATGATACATGATAGAGTAAGCTAGAAAAAATGATGCTATTTTGTCAAATATATGCTGAAATAGCAAAATGCCTAAACATCTAAGCAAATGAAAATAAGAGCAATAGCAGAGATTGACTTTAGCACATTTATCTTCAAGGCTACACGCAATGCATCGCTAAAAGGATTTACAGCGTACCAAGAAGGGTCAATGAAAAACAGTAAAAAGCACGTCTAAATAAATCAAAAAGAACAAGGCTTGCAGATGATTTAAAATATCATCTTAGTCCTATAGTTTAACTACTTTTAAACTATAATTACATAAATCAAGTTTCTGCAGTTTTCTGTATTTAGATTTTTATCCTCCTGGTGGTTTTTCTGGAGAATTTGGAAAACCAGGTTGGACAACCCGGCAGGACATGCACCACCCTAATAGAAGGTGAGCTTCTCACAGCGGCATGGCTGGGATTTGGACTGAAACCAGGGCCTTTAGTGCATCTCACTCATCCTTCCTTGTCCCTGTCACGTCTTCACCATCTTTTCAAACACAGTCGCATAAAGCCTTCTGGGATTGTCTTTTTTTTTCTTGAAATGTGTTTTGACCTCCTTCCAAGGAAACAGCAGCCCTATCAATGCAACTGACTCACCTTTGTGCATGCATATGCCATTTGAAATCCAGCCAGCAACCCAGCCCTGCACATTTAAGGGGAAAATGGCCGATAGGAGGAGGAGGAAGGCATTATCCTTGAGTCACGAGAAAGGCTAAATAAACTAATTAAAAAATATGTCTGGGAGCATGCTGTGTTCAAGGGGAATGGGTTTGAGCTTAATGAGAGGCTTAACATCAGGAAACATAGCTGGAAGCACAAACACACTGATGCTTGTATGACTGCTGCATCACCTTTGCTATTTAAGTCTGTGACCATAGATGTGTGTGAGAGCGGCTCAGCCCTCCATCGTTGGGGATGATGGTTGGCTGCTCTAATCACAATGCGAGGGAGTCTCTAGGTGACTTGTTCATCAATCTGACATGGGTCCTCAGGCAGCTGAGAGGAGACAAGCCCCCACCAACTAAAGCCACGCCATGTGTGTCGTTACCCTGGTGGGCAAAAAAAAAAAAAAAAAAAGAATGTGGCTTTGTAGAAAAGCTGACACCCACAGAGGAGGTCAAGAGGATGAAGATGCATGGGGGATAAAGAAATGTCAAAGGTAAAGGAACACAAATGTACTTGAAAGGAAATGAATAGTCCAGTAATTTGGGTTACATCTTGTACTTGGGGGTTCATTGCTGACATCGTCCTTCACTACATAATACCGTAAGACCAGTTTCACTCTGGTTTTACAATGGAGTAACAGCACCAAGGACAGTTCTGCTGGTTACTAAAAAAGCAACCTTGAACTTACATTCTTAAAGGTATGGCCAGTTATGGCCTTTGATTGTCTCACTAGAGAAATAATTGAAAGTAGTTAGATGTACCTTGATATATATTCTATACATGCTATATATTTGGGTTTATTTAAGTTAATTCATATTAATCTGGTTTTCTGGTCAAGCCTTGCCTGATTTCACCTATTAATGGATTTCGGCCTGTTGGCGAACATGTTTACAAAAATAAAAACATTTTTTTTAATTAATGATTAAATGCTCCCCCAGCCCCATTGTCCCTTTGACTTCAGTAGGTATTTTCTTCACCACTTTGGTCCAAAAGCATTTCTGCCTGCAATTTCCATCCAATCAATGTCCATTTCCAACCCTTTAGAGACCCACGCTGATCATCTTTTGAGCTATTCTAAAAGTGTTCTCAGTGGTCTTTTGATTAGCATTATGACATTTTTGAAAAAAAGAAAAAAAAAACTACGTAATTTTCTCCTCCACCCAATTCTCCATACCTTTCTACCCTTTGGAAAACATCTCAACTTTAATGTCTACTATCAGCATCTGAACATCAGTGACTCTTCTCCTAACAGTTCTGAATTTGATTTCCAGCTTATCAGAGTCTAATCACCAAATAAAAGTAAAAAAAAATAAAAATAAATAAAAAACTTTTACCGTCTGAATATATTTGTCATGGTTTGGGTTTCTTTGCCTTGGTTTTTGTTTCCGTTTGTTTCTGTCATGTTTGAGTTCTGTTTCCTGTTTTATTTTGAAAGGTTTCCTGTTTTTTCATGCTTCGGAGTTTTACTTCCCTGGTCCAAATCTCTCCTGATCATGTTCACCTGTGTCTTGTCAGTCCTGTTGTGTATTTAAGTCTCGTCTCTGCCTTCCTGTCTTTTCCCTGACTGTCTTCTGGTCTGTTTTCATGTTTAGCCCACAGTAAGTTTAGTTTTGTTTCCCTGCTCTGCAGTGCTTTTTGTTATTATAATAAACCCCTTGCCCTGGAGCCGTGTGCCTCCCGTCTCTGCATTTTGGGTCCTTCATGCTCACCAGCCCTCCTTACCTGACAATATTCATTTTCAGTTCACGATTGATCAAACAAATCTGGCTGTTCATCTTGAGATACTGAATATGTGGAAAGTAGAGCAGCTACATTTCCGATTTAAAAACTTGGATTTTCTTGTCTTTGATCAAGTTGGCCAACAGGGACGTTAGACAGGTGAAACATGAAACGACAGCACTTCATAGCTTCTCCACAAGTCACAATAAAACAGATAAATTCTGTGATCATGTCGTCACATTCTGAAACACCTCAGTAGCTGAAAACACAGATCTCAGTTATTGATGTAGGTCGAAGAGCCTTTGGAAACATTTTAGTCTTCATCAGTTTCATTCAGATGTAAGGATGAGATTATTGAGCACAAACTAATTGCATTCTGTGGCCTTGTGTCTGTTCCTCCGCTACAGGCTCAATATGTAACTCACTATTCACTCAATAAAGAGGCAGCACCTGTAATAAATTTGTGGTCGGCGGTTTAACGAGATTTGATTCAGTCCTGTCGCTCTACAATATGAAGCAGTGCGATTTGTGGCCGTTTATTTTTAAAGTACTTTAGCCATTTTTTAAGGATGTTTTACAATAAACTAATTCAAAGCTCCTAGAGAGCACAGAGCAATTTCTGCAGAACAGAAGCTCATGATTGGCTGCCACTCTTGTCAGCATTGCTGTCAGACCCTGTGCTGAGCTGCTGCATAAAGATGTCCCACATTTATCCTAAGGCATGACATGGATAATGTTCACTCCCCGATAGAGCAAAAACAATAAACTTCTTCAAATAAACTCTGTACATTATGGGAAAACTGTATAACGTTCAGGCAGAGCATGAAATCCTGGTGGATTTGAATCGTTTTGTATTACAGTCACTAGATAAGACAGTACTCCCCCCTCCGTCAAACTGTTTGACCTCTGCTGTCGCACCTGGAGACTGCAGTGCCTAAAGAGGCTGCTATGTTTGCTCAGTGTGATGCACCATTCTGCTTGCAGAGAGGAGCAAACTGAGTGTGGAGTGAAGAGTTCACCATCACATCACAGGCCATGCTGTCTATCAAGGCGACAGTAACACTTTAGAATGAATTCTGGCTAAATACAAATTTTAACCTAATGATTTTGAAAACAATCTCCTTTGTCTTTTCTATTTTTTGATCGGTGCAAAATTCCCAAAATGAATAAACCAAAACCAAATGTGTTTATTAACCCTTAAAAGCCTTGAAAAAATCTGTTGTTGGGTTCTCCAAGGTAAAATCTGAACCGTATGTTACATCATAGATCCATATCATGGGGAAATTGGATCGCTGCATCCCTACCGAATAATCTGAGTTTACGAAGAAATTGTCAAATATGTGTGTTGTGCTAAATTTAAGAAATATTTATTAGTTATTATTTTATGTCATCACAGGCTTGGAACAGAAAGGTAAACCTTTTTTTTTTAGCTCATTAGCAAATAAAAACAAGATTTTTCAGAATCTTTTGTTTTTTATTGTTGTTTTTTTTAAACACACTGCAATTTAAATGTATTTGTTTGAAGAATAAGCCCCTTGAGATGTGTTATCTCATTTTCAAGGGGGTCCTCAGAAACACAAAGATATATTAGACTGGAAAAGCGTCTGGATGGCAGAGTTGGCTGCTTGTAGGACTGGCGCATTGGAAACTAGAGTTATTTTTCCAAGGGGGGGCGATAAGTTCCATCCAATGTGGGTCCTTGGGCACTACTACCTAACCTGTAGCCACAAGTGGGCCTAAGTCTGGGTGCCCCGTGCCGGTCCCAAGCCTGGATAAAATACAGGGTTGTGTGTACTGTCAATGGAACACCCAGGAGAAACAAAACAGTAGTATATCTTTAGGATTTCCATTATTTGTAGCTTTTTCTACTTTCCAGAAGTACTTGCTACTGCCCAGCAGGTCTAATGTCACCCTCATCTGGCTCATGACTGCGTGTGTTTCAGCAGCTGTCCTCTCACTCTGACAGTCATCTTGTGTCACACAAGCACATGCATGCATGCTTATTCCCTCTTTGTTCCCTTTCTGCTTTCATAATCCCTCAGGGTTTGTCCTATCCTCCCCTCATGTGTGGACTGCACATGAAGCGTTTCACTTCACACTAATGGCAGAATCTACAAAGCGTGGGGGTGGTGAGAATCAGTTGTTTCATCATCTGGCTGCTTATTTTTGCATTGCACATGCAAACTATTGCTTGCTGTGTTATTAAGAAAGATTTTGCCTTTTTGCTCCACATTTATTAGAAAACTCATGCCTCCCAGCCATCCAACCTGGAAAGAATATTAAAAAGGCTTTGACACAGAGAATGTATATTTAATGTCGACAGCTTTGGAGAGCTCTGCTTGTGGAATGACAGAGGTTTCAGCCTAGATTTAACTGAATCTTTAAAGTACGTAAACATGTTTTTCCTGTTTTTATTGGGATAAAATAATATATATATTTAAAAATCTGCTTAAAAATGTTGATAAAAATGCTCTGTATTAATAAAAAAAAGTGTTGTGTCAAAAATGTGGCTACTGTAAGCCATCAAGAAAAATATGTACTACTATAAATTCTTGCAATTTGCTCTTTTTTCATTTTTTTTTCCCGAAGAGGAAAGTCAATTATTTATTTCCATAAGTCCACAATATTTTATGATAGCATGATTTGCCTTACAAATACATGAAGTTAAGCTACTTTAGTATCCAAGCCTGCCGAGTTTTCCACAATCAGGCTGTATAAATGTACATATTTTCTTATTTTAGCAATAAAACATCACATTTAAAAAATAAGGATTTTTTTCTTTAAACTACAATTTTGCAAGTTTAAAACTTCCCTTTTTGGTTGTGATCCACATAGGGAGGCACCACTTTCCCATAATGCATCTCTTTACATAAAAAGCTGCTCTGAAAGTCCTTAACCTTAAAGGAATGTGTGTCTTATTAATGGCGGCCTCTGTTTTAGTCTACAAAATCTGCGGGGTAATGCATCGTATGATTTATCTTGGGGTCTTAATTCTTTCAGATCCATCTCTTGGAAAACATAATGTGTTGTTTTTCACAATGACAGCTTTAACCCCTCCTGCTTTTCCACAGCTGTCTCTGAACTTTTAGCGGAAGTCTCTTATCCCCGTCACTCTGCTCTCTACAAGAGTTCAGCGATGAGTATATTTCCCTCTGCTTCAAGGTGAATTTGTAGGCCCTAAAAAGCAATGGGAGGTTTCCTGGGTCCATGCAGTATTTACTATTATCTACTCTTGCCTCGGCCTTGCTGCCTGTGGATTCATGCGCTGTGGGTAGCCATGAAATTCTAACATGACGCCATTTTCCGTGTTTGGAATTATGGAACGAGTGCAAGGAACTGTGTTGAATAAAGCTGTAAAGGTCTATAACATGGATGGCTTGAGCTGAATATTTTATTTAAATACTAAACTTGTTTTATTGAGTCCAGATTTTAAAAAGGTGGCAGTGATGGTCAGAAAAACTGAGAAATAAAAGCTAAATACAGCTTTAACTCAGGCAGACTAAGCAAAAAAAGTATTTTTATTTTATTACATTTGAAAAAAGTTCATTGTTCTATATACTTTTTTTAAGCTTGACATTACACAATTAAAAATGTGCAAGACTTTTATGATGTATATGTATGAACCCCTTATGCATTTTATCAAACTGCATGTTTATTGTTTCCATGGAAATCATATTTACTGTATATCCCACACATACGAATTAGCATCTTAATTTGGGTCACACAATGAAGAGGCTCTGTCTCCATGACAACAGTAGGTACATTGTATATTTTTATTCCTATTGTCAAGGCTACTGATGCCTAAATTAAGGTGTCCTTTTTGGAGAAATATTTATTCATGTTTCATGGTTCAGCTTTTTTATTTTATTTTTTTTCAAATTTGTTTAAGTTCAATGGGGATTGTTCCTTATTCTTCCTGCGGCAGAAGTGGCAAAATGACATTTAGTATTTGCAATGAGGGTCAATAAAAAGCATAATGAAGAACCTGGTGTATTGGATTTCTCACAGGTGGAAAAAGGGTCAGTGGGGAGCCTTTCAAAACAGAAAATATAATGGCTACAAGAGGAAAGTAAAGAAGATGAATGGTGAGGAGCACGCTGTCAATTATGTAAGTCGAAGAGCAGCTTTTTTTTTCTTTTTTCTTTTTAGAAAGCAAGCGTGACATAAAACTGTAGAATTCTCTGTCTACCCTACATTTACATGCCATGCACGGCATCAGATGAGCAGTCTGTGCCACTGAGTATTAAGTGGATATTAATTTTCCCCAGGGCAGTTATTAAGGACCTGAGCACTAATGATCCAATTCCCCTTATCATGATCCTCAAGGACCTATTAGACACTTTCTGCCTGACTCCCAACAATGCAGTGACAATGACATGTAGCTGTTTACGTATGCGAGGTGTAAAATACAAAGAGCATTTACTCTCACCAGCAACACAACTATTTCTGCATTAAAATGTCAAAGTGACAAGTGGCTTTTTTTGCCTTGATGAAGACATCTTTTTAACAACCACAATAGCCCCCCCCCCAAAAAAAAGTCTTTGTCCATAACAAATCAGTTTTGTGATGCAGATCATGCCACCACTTTATCTGTAATTTGACTGTTTTGCATCACCGATACCTTGTTGTTTTTCCTCTAAAAATGAATCTAAGAATAGCCTGAAAACCTCCATAGAGAAAACCAAAGTTATTTCTATTATGGGCTGACATACTATGATACTAAGTTGATTAACAGTAGGATGCAACTTTAGGAAGCATGGTACTGTTGTTGTGTTAAATAGAACAGAAGTAATAGGCCAGCTGTCAATCAAAATGACAGCAGATCACCAGACTCCAGTGGATTCTTGAAACTTAACTTTTGAAAGGTTTTACTGTTTAAGATGGATTTAAAAAAGAAAAGACACAAAAATAGAAAAAACATTTTAGGAAAAAAACAAGGAAAATATAATAAATATCGAGGTTTAAAAAAAAGGAGGCTTTTTTAACAGATTGAAGGTTATTACTGCAAAACTCACAATAATAATCTTTTGATCTTAACAGATGCTTTGAATCAGAACATCAGAAATATAATTGGCTTTTTAAACTACTTTACATCTGTTTATCAATATTATTTTTAGGGCTTGCCTTTTAATTATTACAACTTATTCTCTTTGCTTATTTCTTTTAAGCTTATTTTTAATGCAACAAAAGGAGATCCAAAAAGACAATGAACAAGTCAATTAAAATGTACTTTTGGTAACTTAATCTTCTATTTATTATGAACATAAGCACAATGAATCAAGTAGACAAAACTATTCTGTATTTATCAGCTATTGCCGGCTCTGGAAAAATAGAAAAAAAATATAGACATTGTTTTTTGTTTGTTTGTTTGTGTGCTTGTTTAATTTAAAAGAATGAAATTATTACATTTTTTAATAGCTATTTTTCTTTGCCCAAAGTAACAAAATTGAAAATTAGCTTTACTGTAAAATTAACATTTAAGTTTTTTGTTGAAGTTTGGAAAATGTATGTTTTATTCCCTGACTAAATAAAAGCCTGACCCTCTCTTCAAAATCATCAAGTGATCACTATGAGACTCAAAACATCTTAGATTGACAATTTAAATAATTTCAAACATTGAGTAATTATCAAAGACAATCTATGATAATTTTTGGATCTATTTTTTAAAGCATTCCCAGTGGTCTTTCAATTATAATTATGACGTTTTGAGTCAAAAACATTTGTTTTTAATCCGTTATTTTAAGGACAAAACATAAGTAGTTCATTAGAAATATGCCCATAAGTTGTGGGCAGGACTGGTGGTAAATAGTCATCCCCCCCCCTTCCCCTCTCTGCCCAACATATTTTCTACATCACAAATTAGCTCTTTTTTCGTTTTTTCGCCTCTTCCTACTTCACAACAGTTTGTATAAAGAAATTCCCAGAAATGTAATTATAAGTTTTTTATTTATATACATACATATTTGTCCTTTATCATCAAGAAGAGCATGTTAGAAACACTAAAAAACAGAGTGGGTCTTTAAATAAGAAAAAGAAAAGAAACTTACACACATGGTTTGATGTTGTGCAATAAGGGTACATTTGGAATGCCAGAGATCCGGCGGTCTGTCAGCAACATGCTCTGTCCTGGTGAGGCACAGTCTGAGTCATTAACACTCAACATGCACACTGCTGCCCCAGGGCACCCTGCTTTCTGACAGTAATGCATTCTAATCTTGTCAGCCCATTGAGAGCTTTAGCTACATTACAGATAACAGGAGAGGAATCAAACATCGACAACAGTGACCGTCAACATCTCAGATCAATCGGGAACTGAAAGTCTATGAGGCAGTCATACATGCTCAACCAGTCAGGCCAGTCACCATGCATCAGTTTAATCAAAGTCAGTTAAGTCACGCCATTAAGAAAACTTAATTTCTGCTGGTCATTATAATAAGCATGGTAAAAGAGTAAGTTCTGTTATTCTTTTGACAGGAAGTAACAAGATCACATCGCCTATATTTAATTCAGAATATGAAGTTCTCATCAGATGTTAATTATTCATTAACCACATCGACAAGAGCCAGACCGTTAGACAAGTCAGGTTCACCTTTTTGGCATCAATCTTGCCTCGTAAAATATACAACAGTAGTGCAGCTCCATGCTAATTAATCTCACTGTAAGTATTGATTGCTTATTTAAAACCCCAGCACTGTTGAGGGTTAAACAGTGAGAAATTCTGCAGAGGAGGATTTCTCGTTATAAAACAAACAAACCCATCATGATGGTCTATGCATTTTTTATTCCCAACCTAGCCATCTTTTCTTGTTTTGTTTTTCTCTGCTTAACACTAACCAACTGGGACTCACAGCAAGGTGGAAACACACAAGTCCTTGAGAAAAACTGGCAAGGTCATGCAAGAATCGGAATGTTTGGCCTTTCTTCTGCTCCTCTGCCCTTCTAACCTCCTATAAGCATTTTTCCACATTCTGTACTTGTGCATTATTAATTCTGTGACAGTTTAGCTTAATGTAAACTCCCAGACCATTTTATATGGATTGCTGTTGCGGTTTTTCAGTCTTTTATCGCTAAAGTTATCGTGAAGTGTCAGCAGTACTTGGGATCTTTAAACGCAGTTCTTTTACAGGGAGGTCATAAAATGTGAAGCGTTCCAGGTAAACTCTGGCCTGTCAATTCACATTTCCAGTCATCCAGTATAGCTTCAGCAATACATCAGGCCATTAACTAAATTCATTATTCATAAGCGGATTATTACTTTGCTGTTTTGCTTCCCATAATTGTCTTGGTACTTTTCCCTGTGATCCAGTGTTACAGGAAGTATGAGAGGGGGGGATAAACATCATAAATAATCAAATCCTAGTCTTCAATACTAAAAAGAAAACTGACAGTAGACTAAAGAAACTGGCCTCACATCAGAAGATACATAAATAAATGCTATAATGACATCAAAAAATATAATATATATATATTATAAAAAAATATAATGAAATATAAAAATATAAAAAAATAATAAAAGAGAAACCTTTCTTTTAAGCACAAATGTGCATGGGATTTGTGACTGATCATGAAAGAAAGCAAACAAGTCATGCTTCATCGGTTCTGGTCTGGCAGTAATACAAATTACTGTTTGCTAGAAGTTCAAAAAGAGATTACAGAGCCAGCTTTACACTGAAAAATCAGCATGCACCTTTATTTTTTAAACCCTGTAATGTCACACTTGCCAATTAATGAGCTGTTTCTGACTCAGCCTTTCATTCCGGAAACCACATAAGTTTACCCACGTCCATAGTTTTTCCAGTTCATGCAAGCAGAGCAGAACTGTTCCTCAGGGCACATTAAAGAACATAAAGTTGAGACCTTAAAACGTTAAGTCACTTTTACCAAGGACATCCCACTGTATGTGTGCTCCAGTTCAACAAATCTTCCAGCATGTGATCTCTAATCTCTAAATGGAATTGGTGATATATTAAGTGATATCAGGCTACACTTATTGCAGTTTCTGTTTCTTTGCCCTTGTGGTTGGTTTCCTTTTGTTCTTGTGATGTTTTGAGTTTCACTTCCTGTTTTATTTGTAGTATTTCCTGTTCCGTTGTTGTTTCAGTTTACCTTGCCCATCAGTCCTGAGTGTTTCCCCTGTGTTTGTTGCCTTGTATGTATTTAAGTCCTGTCTTTCCCTTCCTCCTGTGCAGTCCATATTGTATTGTTCCCCTGTTTCGAGTCTTTCGAGTGTTTGAGTTTGCTGCCGTATGCAGTGGTTTTGGTTTGTCTTTAGTTTATGTTATTAAATCCGTTCTCACACAGCCTCCTGCCTCCTCTCCTCTCTGCGCCTAGGTACTCCTTACTCCCCGTGACATTATGGACCAGCCCTACAGTACCCAGCAGAGGGATGTCTCCTAGTGGACCCCTGGCTCTTCCCAGATCTACAGGACTTCAAAGGGGAATTAGCCTGGCTGTAGGGAGGTCACCACATCACCGCCCCATTCTAAGTCCTCCTGTTTCCTGGATTTGGAGGCGGAGCGTTCTCGGCATCGGTCCTTCCTGGACCCTCCTGGACCCTCTGGACCAGGACCTGTAGCAATGGGAGGACCCCTACCTGGAAGGAGGAGGAGTCGAGTCCCAGTGGACTTTGGAGGGTCAGCTCCGCCTCCTACTTCAACGGGAGTCGACTGGCTGTAAGAGGGGGCCGCCCGTCGTCGCGCCGCCGCCCTTCGGCGTCGTCGTGGTTCGGTGGACCTGGAAGCTCCCAGCCGGTCCTGCGTCAGGAGGTGAACCTGGAAGCACCCCATCCCGTTTTCGCTCGGAGGTCGGGCGCACCCGTCCACGTTCGGCTCTAGGAGGGTCCCGGGCGCCACCCGTCGTTCGGCTCCTAGGAGGGTCCCGGACGCACACCGTCCCGTTCGGCTCCGAGGACTTGCTGGAGCCACCCACGACCCGTTCCGGCTCCGAGGAGGTTGCTGGACGCCAACCCCTCTAGTTCCTGCTCCGAGGAGGTGTCGGACCGACCGCGACGGTTCGGCTCGAGAGGTTGCGGACGCCACCTCCGTGGATCCGAACCGGAGCCGCCTTCCGCGGATACGAACCGAGCACGCCTGCAGCGGACCCTGAACCAGAGCGCTGCCGCCGCGCGAGACCCCGAGCGCTGCCGTCAACCGGACCCGAGCCGCCTGCCGGCGGACCCTGTCTCGAGCCGCCTGCCGCGGACCCTGATCTCGAGCCGCCTGCAGCGGACCCTGACTCCGAGCCACCTGCAGCGGACCCTGACTCGAGCCGCCTGCCCGCGGACCCGTCTCGAGCCGCCTGCGCGGACGTCTCCGAGCCGCCTGCGCGGACCCGTCTCGAGCGCCCGCGCGGGCCCGTCTCGAGCCGCCCGCCGCGAGACCCCGTCTCGAGCCGCCCGCGCGGACCCGATCTCGAGCCGCCCGCGCGGACCCGAACCCGGGCCGCCCGCGCGGACCCGAACCGGGCTTGCCGCGCGGACCCTGGAGCCCTCGCCGCTGAAGTCGGCCCGCCAGTTCCTGACTGTGAACCGAGTCACCAGCGTTTGCTGGCGGTCCGCCTCGCGGACTGAGCGGCCTCACGGCCTTCCCGAACCACTTCTCGCCGGACTGAGCGGCCGCCCGGCCGCCCCCGGACCGCCTCACGGACTGAGCGGCCTCGGCACGCCCCCGGACTCTACTGCATGCTTGGCGAGTGTGTTCTCTGGACCCCCTCCTCGTGGGCTTCGATTGAGGAACCTCGGTGCAGTTCCTTGAGGGGGGGGTGATGTTACGGTTTCTGTTTCTTTGCCCTTGTGGTTGGTTTCCTTTTGTTCTGTGATGTTTTGGAGTTTCACTTCCTGTTTTATTTTGTAGTATTTCCTGTTCCGTTGTTGTTTCGAGTTTTACCTTGCCCCATCAGTCCTGAGTGTTTCCACCTGTGTTTGTTGCCTTGTATGTATTTAAGTCCTGTCTTTCCCTTCCTCTGTGCTGGTCCATATTGTATTGTTCCCCTGTTTGAGTCTTTCTAGTGTTCCCGAGTTTGCCTGCCGTGTGCAGTGGTTTTGGTTTATCTTTAGTTTATGTTAGTCAATCCACGTTCTCCTGCAGCCTCCTGCCTCCTCTCCTCTCTGCGCCTGGGTGCTCCGCCTCCCCGTGACAACACTGAGAATGTACCTCAAATTGGTATTTTTTTTCTTGCAAAGGTAGAAACAAAAGACACGTTATTTTAAGTCCTTGATGTAATAAGAGATATAAATTAAACAAGTTTTGTTCGCTTGTTTTAAGATTCCCTCACACACACCTAACCCCCAGACCTCAAAAAAAATGAAGGAAATCAAAATTTTCAACTCCTTTGGCTTCTCCATTTATCCTTTTAAAATGTCATTGTGTAGGACTCCTGTGATCACTGGCTAAGCTCCAGCACAATGAGTGTTCCCAGAACTATGGGCTAAGAGCTGGCAGATGCTTAATAAGCTACTATGTACCTGTGGGGTTTGATGACTCATATGTTGGATTATTTGTTTTTATTTTTTAATTGTACATTTAAAATATGTTTTATTTAATTAGAAATATTTGACATGAAATAAAATGTAGTTGCTTTTGATGATAAGATCCTATACTATAATGAGAGTTAATAAAAAAAATAATGTTAGTTTCTGAATCAAAGGTACTATATTCTCCTAGAAATTACTTTATTCCCTTGACGCTATTAAAAAGGGCATCAATCAAATCATGTTTTATTTGTATGAATTGCCTGGAACATGACAACAATTCAAACAAGGCATCATACATTAAAAAACTCATAACAGTAAAGACCCACTCTAATGAAAATCATGTTTTTTGTGTTTGTAACATACTGTAACAGTATTCTGATAATGGAGGACATGTGTAAAAAAATGTATGATTAAAAAAAACCTTTCTGGAGTATTTAAATATTCAAATTATTTGGGAATCCAGAAGATGAAAAAATATGCTGTTTGAAAAGCTCTAAAGCTGAAAAAGTGCAGGTCAAGAATCCTCCCAACTCCTCTCCATCTGATGCATCTCCTTGCAGACAAAAGATCCATTAACATACGTGTTCTTGTATTTAGTATCTGGCTCAAAATTGTACAGCTGGATAAGCCCATATTTTCGCCATTTTTATTGCACCGCTAATGTTATGTTGGGGTTGTGAGGCGCAAGCTAGCGGGAGAGTGTAAACCAGGATGGAGGATATCAACAGAGGCTAACACCAGGCCTATACTTCTTAAGGCTCTAATGGCCACCTCAAGGGACGTCATGAAAATGGAATGTACCATTGCGTGTGGTAGGTGTATCATAAACTATTTGTAAGGATAATATTCGCGAGAATGACTCAATTGAGTCATGAATATTTCATCATTTTTTATCAAAGTGTTTTTGTTTTACGTATATTCCATGTAATTAGGGATATGTTTAATATCGGGGAAAAAAACATTTTACCATCTCAGGCATTCGTGTTCTTTTATTTTTGATGTTTTTTCCACATGCGTTTATAGAAAGTTTTTTCCAACCCTGTTACCCTGTTATGTCCTTGTTTTAATCAAATCATTACAAATGAAAAGAGGGGAAGTTGACATTAAATAATATATGCTAAATACTTATCTTAAATCTAAAATGTACCTAATATGCACTCATGGATAAACTTATGGCGCGCTGGGTAAACAGTCATCACGGTGCCTTCAGAAGCGGTACACATGTACTGGCTCGATACTGACCATGTGCAGTGCATTACCTGCAGGGTGTGCCAGGTGTTATAAAGTGTTGAAGGATGCCTTTGGGATGCACACACAAGCTGCTCTGATTGTCTCATTTCCTAATTTCCCTTATGTGTTGTATAAGTGAGTAACCTTTGGACCTTCGCTCACATGCATGAACATTTTCCAGCTCACCGAGCGGTCTATGACCTTGATTTTTCGTGTGGGCCACCTGTGTGCCTCGTCCCGGTTTTGCCCCGCAGGCAGCCTGTCTCCACCCTTAACCCTTGTGCTATCTTAGGCACTTTAACGTTGGGAGTTGGGTCATCTTGACCCACTAGACAGTGCTCTGAACCTTTTTCCTTCAATGATTTGTGATCTTCACTGGTGTCCATGGATTACATGAAATCTTTCCACCTTTATCCACCTTTGTCATGGTAGGAGAACATGTCAAGTATGAGGTGGGAGTCATCTAAGATAGCACAGGGTTAAAGGACAGTTGTGACTAAGGCTTTAAATGATACAAATTTGATGGCGTAAAAATATGAAGTATTAGGATTGAATGACATGGCCTCTTTAAAACTGGATCCGCTTTGATCTGTAGAAATCATGGAGAACAACAGCTCAGCATCTCGTCTTCCTGCTGCTCTGCAGCCTTGTCACACTGTGCTGTGAGATGACTTCCCTTTCTTTAATCAGAATTTGTAGCAAGTCAGCTAACAGAATTGTGTTAGTCACTTTGCCGCAAAGAACAAGCCGGTCCCATAAGTGTTTAATTGGGCATGAGGTGATGACTGCTGGCAGGCCATTTCATCCCTCCAAATTCTGGAGATAACTAACAAACCACTGCTCTGCTTGGGGATGGGATTTTCATCTTAGAATTCAGAGTTTGTCCCGACAGTGTGGTGGTATGAGACCAAGTGGATGCAGGGTATCTTCATCTGAGCACTTAAAAATTGATTCCTGAGGTGAAGCCTTGTTTTTAGCTCCACACTCCAAGATGATGCTGTTTAGTGCTGCAATCAAATAGCTTTCTCCATGCAGCAACCTGAATTCAAAGGCAAATCTGGATTCAGAAAAAATTTTCCTCGTCCCTGCTCTCACAACCGCCAAACAAAACCTGACAGTGGAAAGTTTTGCGTATTGGCAGAAAAAGGAAAGCATGGAGTGCAACAGTCAGCTTTGCCTCCTCATCACACATATATGTTGGCACTTGGCACCACATAAAAGTGAAATAAACAGGCTCTCCAGCAGTTCCAGGTTTATTATGATGGAATATAGCCACAACTGTTTACACTTTTCGTGCTAAATTTAGTAGCTATGCATGAATAAAGTGGAAAGCCAGGACCGTCAATGAATGCCTTGTTTGTGCACTCTTTCAATGCTAATTCACATCTCACAGATTGTTCATATTTCTGTGTCAGTGACGCTCACTCAGCTTTGCTCTGATTCAAAACTGACACGCATCCACGCGACTCTCTTCAGTGTCTGAGCTCTCCTGCACTAATGTTGCAATACATGATGCTTTAGGGACACACTGGGTGGCAAAACAAGTCCTGGGACTTTGCAGCTTTTCTGTTGATGGAAGTTCAGCTTCCATTGTCATTCGAGATGACCTTTAATTGCTCATTTGTGCCTCGTGTGCTGCTATCGACGTCCTTTTGTTTTCCTGTCTGATTGTGAGGGTTCAGAAGAAGAACAATTTGGCGAAGACAGGAGGAAGATGAAAACCCGAAATTACAAAAGAGAAATCCCAAGTGATGGGAAAAGAGATGACTTCAGAGAAGATACAGTGTGCAGCTCATTAGATGGAACTCATCAGGGGATTGGCTTATGGAGTCATACAGGTGCCTTAGTCGCCACAGGGAAACCGCATGAAGGGTGGAGTCAACGTAGGCCACAAGAAACAAACATGCTGTGTGATTTACAGAGAAAACATACTCCTTCAAAAGATCTGGAGGATAATTGTGTTGTTTTTTTTCCTTTGTCAATTTAAATATTTATCAAGAAATAATTGTGATTCTCAAAACAGAACCAGCGTGACAAAACTCTGAGCACCCTTTTAGCATGAAATACGCAATAAATGAATAAAAAGTAAAGAAAAATCATTAATAAAAGCAAAGATATTACATTAAAACTACATGTTTCATTACATTTTTATATCTGAAACTTAATGAAAACAATAATTTGGTTAAGAAAAATTAAAGTATAGAAAGCTACAAAAAAAATGTTTATGAGCTTTGCATTTTTATTGGAAAATCAAAAGATAAAAACCATATATAGTTATGAAAAGGTGCAGCACTAGGCTTAAGAGAATTGCAAAATGCCCATGAAGCCTGGCCTTTAAATCATGAATATATGCTTATCAATGGTCAATATGGCTTCCATAGCACCGCTTTCTTCAGATTTGGTCTTCAATACTAAAAGTATTTAATATGGAGTTCTTATAGTCAAACTTTGCCAGTGGACAAGCTATTCATGCAGGAAAGTGGACCTTTAAACAGAAGAAAATGGGGGGAGGAAGATGCCTGCAGAGTCTTCACAAGGCTCTAAAATAATGAGAAGGCAGAACTGTCAAGAGCACGGCTTAAAGCCAAAAAAAAAGAACACATTGGGAAATGTCAAAACTCCCCAGTGGGACTCAGCAACACATCTGAAGAGATATGGGTCACTGTGTTCGTGTCACACAGAGGCTGATACCCACGGACAATGTAGGAAATCTGTTTAATGTATCTTTAAAGAAAGAAAATGAAAACGTTTCTCATGATATCAATGGCAGGCTGCAAAGCCAGAAGACAAAGTCAGAGTCATTTCATGGTAATATCCTCAATTTAGGAGACATTGGGTGGGTGAAACACAGAAACACTAATAAATTACAGGGATTTTTTTTAGAAAGCTTTCCGTTTTTTTAATAATTATTTTTTTTTTGCAGTGATTGGGCTCAAAATTCAGGATGAGTTCCTGTTTTATTCTGTCCTGCAGCAGAATCCTGGAGTCCTGGATTGTTTGAAATGTTGCCCCCGCCACATACTCAAAAAATGAATGGGCCCAAAATGTCTTATGGGGCTCGAATGCACTATCGAGACCAAAACACTTAGCAGATATATCCAAAGGAATATCTTGACGACCATTTTGTGGCCAAGTGTGAAATTTGGCGATTCACACATTTTCCCACGATATGGAAAAGGAAAACCTTCATTCGAGCGATACACGTGCCAACAGCAGTCCTGGGAAGAGGTAATAATAATAATAATAATAATGGATTGGATTTATCTGCGCTTTTCAAGACACCCAAAGCGCTAACATTATGTCCATTATTCATTCACTCCTCATTCATACTTGGTGACGGTAAGCTACGGTTGTAGCCACAGCTGCCCTGGGGCAGACTGACAGAGGCGTGGCTGCCATTTCGCGCCTACGGCCCCTCTGACCATCACCGGGATCAGTCATACACATTCACACACCAGTGGAGCCACACTGGAGGCAAGGAGGGTGAAGTGTCTTGCCCAAGGACACAGCGACATTTTGGCTGGTGGGAGCGGGGATCGAACCGCCAACCCTTCGATCATTGGACGACCCGCTCAACCACCTGAGCCACTGTCGCTCAACTAACCGTTGTTTAGTCACCATGGAAGGCAATTAAAAGACAGTTTGTCTTTTTATGACAGCATGGACACTGTCGCCCCCACGGTCACCATATTGGACCCCCCCCCCCCCCACACACACACACAAAATAAGCAAAATCACGTTTAGTACCAGTTACAAATTTAAACTCCTAGAGATATTTATCTGTTGCTTCCTATCTTCTCGAGCATTATTGGAAAAGTTACTTGGGAAAAATGTTTGGGTAAGGAGTTGTGGATTTGAACGGCGTTAGTGTGGCGAGCTCGCAAAAGAAGACGCTCCCCTGTTGCTCTGACATTTTTACTAGAAAATCGTGAAAATGTACTTGGCTCAAACTGAATAAGTAAATATAACGTACAGAATGAAAATACAAGCAATGCAGGTGTGGTTAAAAAGAAAAGCCTCAGTTTGCAAGGAAATCAAAAAAGTTTACTTTTAGAAATTCTTCTAAAAAGTTACTCTTTTTTATTTGTTATCCCAGGCAACCAATCATTAAATGGTTTCTATGGAGCAAAAAAAAAAAACATTTTGAGACAGGAACAGGGTAACGGGGACAGATTGAAAGGGTGAGGGGCGTACAGCAGCTGCTCAACCAGTGAGGACCAATAGAAAGGCGGGCATCTGTGAGCCGCTCACAGCTTTAATTTAACATTACATTTTAACAAACTAAAATGCATTCTACTTAAATGAGTCAAATAGACTGTTAGGATGTCTTTTTCTTAAAAAAAAATTCTTTATTGCAACAGCTGCCCATCTAAAAATCTATTTGTGTGTAGTGCAAATGTAATTAGATTCCTTTGCTGCATTAGAAATGGTTTATACAAGACTATCAAATACTTGTTGGCCTGATTCCAGATAAAACAGCAGAGCAAGGGGAAATTTCAATGTCACAGGATCTCAAAATGATGGTTTAAGCCAGTGGGGCAGGATCGTTGTCGCCCTGTAGGGCTTGGTTTATGAGGTGTATCATTTTTCTTTATCATGGTTTTATCTGAGGATGTTGATGCTTGTTCTTGAAAATTTATTGAGCTGAAGTTGACTCCCTGATGCTTTGCTGAAATGCTATGGGTCACCAATATCGCAGTTCATGAATTACAACCAAACAAGCCCACGTCAATTACATGTTACCCATTTAGAGATGGAGAGAAAAAGAGGCGAGACACTTCACTGCTTTTAATGAAAGAAGCGACAGGACCTGTGTAGGAGCCGTTTAAAATGGTGCTCAATACTTCAGCTTATCTGTGTAGTGCTATAAAGCTCTTCGATCAATATTTTGTAATACATGTGGATCAAATGTTGATGTGAAAATAGGACAAACGGAGTGTTCACCCAGATCTGCAAATCAGACTATTTTTGTCAGTTTTTCCCCAAATCATTACAATTAATTAACACTTTTAATTTCAACTTTTTTTTATTTTTATTATTACCAGTAAGAAAATAACAGTTTTCATTAACTGATTACTTCCAATTACTAATTGCGTTGTGTTGTACCGGGTTATATTTGAACGATATTGTCTTTGTTGAAATGGAAGCTCATATAACTAACCTCTAATAACTATTAAAAGTGGTAATTAAGATCAGTTTGGGTCTAAATGTCTATTGGCAGAGCAGTCATTTTTAATCAGCTTATGTCCATTTTCCCACCATGACACTTCCTTTCTTATTTATTCCTTGAATAAAACATGAAAATTATTTTTCAGACTAAAAAAAAATGTGTAAAGAATTGAAACTAGTGAAATAAAACCCAGTCGAAAAGGTTGATGGACTTACAAAAAAGGATTATAGGATTAATGGAAGGTTTAGGCCAATTGATTTAATTACTGAAACTATTAAATCTATTTAATACTAATTTCTCACTCAAATAATTGAGGCAGATTTTTCAAACACAGTGCTCAGTATTTGATAAATTGTAAAAATGCTACAACCTAAAAAATACAAGAGTTATTCCTGCTTTTTTTAGAAAAATAACTGGATTTTTTAAAGCTTCACCTAATTTATTTTGCCTTCATTTCTCTTACCAGCTCCTCTGTTTTCCACAAATAAGATCTATCAGTGCTGAGCTCATGCATGATTTATTTGTTCACTCTGGAGACTGAACTGTTACTCTCTCCCCCCATCAGTAAATGTGATCTTGTTACAATATGGAAATAGTAATTTGTCTTTATTTTTTGTTGCTATTAGCTCTCTCAGTCGTGAATTTGTGGGTCATTCTGTTCCAATCTTCCTAAAAGTCTCCTTTGGTTTCCTCGCTAACTCATTTGTTGTGTTTTATGGTTAACATGATCTTTCATAGTCATAACTATTTTACGCAGTAACTTTATTAGACTAGGATATCTTTGCCAAAGCCCTCATTCAAATGTTATTTGCAATTGTGCATGTCCTTTTTCAGACTTATGACTGATAAATGTGGCATATTTATGTGTTTACAGTTCCAAATCTTTAATAAAAGACAAGTTTAAAAGATACTGTTTATTTTTTTTCTCATTTTAACCAGTCTATAACAACCTCTAACAGTTATTTAGGAAACTCATTTCCTTATTTCTAATGCAACAATATGAATTCACTTAAGCCGCCTGAGAATATGTAGGTGTGGCTCTGCTTCATCTCTGGTCTGACCTAACACTGAGTACTGAGTATTTGACTTGAGGCACTACATCTCAGGACTAATTACAGCATGCAGTTGCTAAGCAACTGCTGTAAATGGGGCCTTACAGGTCCAGAAGTGGACCACAAGTCCTACCAGCAATAGTCAAGCCAGTGATAGATCTTCATCCGCCTGCAGTGACCTTCTTGCCCTCTGACTTTGATGGAGCGTTTATGCCTCACATGTCTGTGCTAAGCCTTGAGTTCAGTTTATTTTGTCAAGAGCCAGTATATGGACTTGTACTGAAACAGGACTGCTGGTTCATATGTTGCCCAATAACCACAGAACCCATTGATGCTTTACATTTGTAATGACTTCAGTCTATGCCATACACTCAGTTCCACATCATTGCGTGCGTAACTGTTGTTTAGTCACCATGGAAGGCAATTAAAAGACAGTTTGTCTTTTTATGACAGCATGGACACTGTCAACAAATACTGCGTCTCTTCCCTCTGCCCTCGTGTTCCCATCTCATTGCCATATCCCCTGGTGAGTTATCTTTCAGAGAGAAGCAGACAGCAGTCCCAAGACCTCATCGTCATAATTACCACCCTTGTTTTTACCACAGGGATGCCAACAAGCTAATTACTGAGGAATAATCACATGTTTGTCAAGACCCCTGCTATCTCGAGTATGTAAACTGAGTGCCTTGTCAAATCATTTTGCACACAGACACACGGAGCCTGTCCCCTTCTCACTTTTACAACTTTATAAACATTTGCTTTGTCAGAACACAAGTGGTCAGCTGAATACAGTAGTTGAAACATATTACTGTGACAGATCTTCTGGACAATACACCCTTTTGTGTGTGTGTGATGGGGGACTCAGACAAATGTGCACATGTACATAATTCTAAGTTAGGAGGAAAAAAATTATTTGTGAGGAACTCTGCATTCCCCAGGAGTATAAGATGCTGTGGAGATGCCAACCGATGCAGACCAATGTGAAACACGTGCTTGACCTTAACAGGCCAAAATAACATTACACACTGCCAAGCTCAATTAGTAGGGTTTTTTTGAAACCTGCAAACATGTGTGAGAACGCAGGATAAAGAGTCTATTTAATATTCTTTAGATAGAGTGACAAAAACTAGATGGCTAAAATAAATGAAATATCACAAGAAGCCTGCAGGGTTTAGAGTTTATTTCAAGTAGCAGCTATTTATTAATCTATTTTTCTCAAATGCAGCCAATTTCCTTTGCTCCATTTCACGAGGGTATTTTAGAAAAATAAATGCATCTAACAACATGAAATGTTTTGGTTGGGCTCTGAAATGGTGCCTAAGTTGTGGTCATGGATGTACTCAAACCAAGTGCCTGACTTTACACTGTGGTGTACACCGTGGTTTTACAGTGGTCTCCGGCCGCAGACTGGTGCGGTCCGTGGGTCACTTGGTACCAAGCTGTAGAGAAAAAAACGTTTGTCATTCACTTTTGTTTTCTGTTTTACTAATCTTATTTTGAAGGGAGTTTTATTTTGTAAAACTACCAGATTCTTTCTTCCATCAAGTCGCCTATTACATTTGCAACCGTATCAAAGCGGATGTACCAACCATATAATTAAAATCCCAACTGATGGGAGCTCCCTTTACAACATTCCATGGCATTGCTAATAAAGTTGCATACTCACTGGATGTATGTTTATTGTTTTATTTACAAAAACAGTTGTTGTGACATTTTATCTTTTGCTTTGGGGATTTTTTTTCATCCACCACACTTTAGAAGTCGGATACAGCTGAAGTTGGCGTCTGGTTATTCTCTGCTTTAATGGCTAAAAGAAAATCAATTTCACATTTAAATGGGCCCAGTATAACATCTGCAGAGGGTTTAAACTTCTGTGGTATAGTTGTAATAGTTCTAGTTTTAGTTAGGTTTTTATGTTGTTTTTTGTTGTGTTGTGATTTGCTCTTTGTCAGTCACACCAGTTTCAGGTTAATTATGATCCACAGCTGTCTTCCTTTCAATGCCCTCAGGTTATATTAGCGTCTGGTTTTCAGTTCATTCTGGTCAGGTCATCTGTTCTGCTCTGCTTCGTCACCTTTTCGTTTCTACGTATTTTTTTGTTTGTTTGTTTTTCCCCGTTTGGGCACACTTCAGTTTTTGTTGTTGCCACCATGCCTGGTCTCCAGACAGCTGTAGTGCTCTCTGATTAGTGAAAATGTGTAAAAGGGACATTTATATTTTTTTTCTACAGCAAAGCTAAATTAAAAAAAAAAGAAATTATAAAAAAGCTGGCACAGAAAATACCTCTGTGTTAAAGATAAATACATAATGGGTCAATACTTTAAAAAAAGAAAAACAAATGCCTTTAATTAATTTTTACAAATAAAAAAAACACATTTTAGATATCAAACACTTTGTTTTCTTGAATATTCTTCAGTGACATATCTACAGACATTTTTAAACTGTCTTTTTACACTAGACTTCATTTTGGAACTTTCTATTGTGAAAAACAGATTTTATAGAAACCAGAAACTAAAAATTCAGAAGTGTTAAGGGTGATCTACAGAAATGTTGCTTGGCATTAAACAGGCCTCACAAAGGTCGGGGACCATTGCTTTTCAACATCTAGTTTGCAACATTATCTGCACATGTTGTACAAAAGGATCAAAAACAGAAATATTATTGGTGGAATGTGATAATCTTGACACCCTTGACTCAAATGGAAAGTATTTCAATGTGTGGTGTTACTCTGCACAGCATCAATAAGGAGAAAATCAATCACTTCTAACAAGCATCGTTTCATAAGTGCATTGCTAAACATCGGATCGTTTGTAGGAATACCTGAGCTTGTAAGTCCCTCAAGTTCATCACGCCCATTGTGTAATTTATGGAAAAAAATTAAAATAAAAACACTGAATTAATGCAAGAACAAATATTTTAATCTACTGTGAGATTATGCATTGTTTATTCAAATTCAGATCAAGAGCATGATTAGATCATGGTTGTTAATTAGTAGCTCCTAACAACAACTAAAAAGTTACACAAACTCAAAACCCCTGAAGATGCTTCTGAAATTCTAATATTACACGATGACAGCAGGAAGCAGAAGGTTTTACTTCGCCTTTGGTGATCTGGTCAAAGGCCTCCAGACCTGGGTGCCGCATTCACACAAAACGCACCTCAGTCAGCAAACTACATCCTATTATTTACATTACATTGTCACACCACAAGGGCAGGACATTTTAAAAAAAGGAACCATTAAGTAGCACTAAGGAATTAAGGGTGTTTCAGCACTTTCTTTTGTTCATCTCGCACTTTAAAAATATTCTTTTTATCCTCATATTAGCGCCATGGCTCCATCCTCCCTGTCCTCCTGGCTCGCCTCCCTCTCTTCTGACCTTGTTTTGAGCTACTGTGGTCCTTGCAGTCCCTACGTTGAGTCATTAATAACACTCTGTGCTCTGTTTTTCCTGCCAAGCAGAGCAGCGCTTTCCTGTCATCCTGACACAAATTAATTCCTCTTATTTATTTTGTGGCACCAAGGCCGGTATAGGCAGAACAACTGTTTATGGAAAAAAGGACAAAGAATTATAGATGGTGAGCTCTTGATGGCAGGGCCATTTGTTTCTCAAATTAGACTCAAGATAAAGTTCATAGAAGAAGTCATTCTGATACTAGAAATACTTTGTCAACTCTTGTATCCTCTTATCAATCTCTTGGGATGTGCAAGGTGTTTGTGATGATATGTTTGAAGGCTCCAAAAGTTTTTTTCTTTTTCCATTGTTAGCCACACGTCCTCTCTGTAACCACAGCATTTTAGCGACTGCATCTAATGAGCCCCAGACTGTGCATAACAAAGAAAAAACAGCAAAGAGTTGTATTTATAACCTCTCTGGTTTGCTGTGTTTGTGTAGGTTTGAAACGAGTGCTCCAGGTCTTCTCTAAACTGGAGTCTAGTGAGATTTGTGAGATAAAAATCAAAAGAAAGACTTTTGCATGAACTATGTGTTGTTGTTTCTTTTCCCCCTCTTAAACAATTTTGTGGTGATGAACCAGCTCCACTGTTTGGGCTCAATTAAACTCATTGGATGGTAATGACTTACTGTCTGTACAAAGAACCACTATTTTAAAGTAAATCTGATTAATGCAGAGATAAATCCTGCAATTGTAGTTGCATTTTATATGACCTTCTAAAATAAATTGTGAAAGTTGCATTTTGTGGACGCATACGTTGAAGAACAATGTGACAAAGTAAAGCTGTTATGCCTTTAGGACCTTTACAAACTGTATCAAAATGCTATACTTAAAGACAATTCTGTCCTATGCAAAAGAATACATTTGCATTTTATGATAAAAGAAAAAGTTGTATTAGGCTTGTACATAGTTTGACATAAAACCAATAGACTTTTCTTTGTTAGTTTTATTAGTTTTTAATGTTGAGTTTCAAACAACAACAACAAAAACCTCCCTTTTTGTCACATCTAGAAAGGCTGCTGCTTAAAGTGAAGGCCTAAAGTCCCACTCCGGTCGTCTTTTGATCTATCTTGAGAGCGTTCCAGTGGTCTTTTAATTATGATTTAGACATTTTTAGCCAAAATGACAAAACTTGTGTCGTTTCTAGGTCTAGGATATGGTTTTTGCAGAGTTTAGTTAATTTGAAAATTTGAAATATGCCACTTCCTTTTGATTAGAGCTCGTAGTTGGGAACTTGTGGCCCGCCCACCATGTTTTTTATTTCACAAAACAGCTCTTTTTTAAACAGCATTTTTTCCATCTGCTCCTTATTCACAACAAGTTGAATAAAGAAATACTCAGAAATGCCATTTTGAGCTAATTTTTCTTTTAAATATGTTCTCCATCATCAGAAAAATGCCACAAGAAAATGTTAAAAATGCCATTTTCAACAGAGTAAGTCTTTACCAAGACTCAAGAACTGTAATAACATAGCTCATCCTAACATGTTGCATCCAGTTCAGCAACACTCACACAAGTATTCTCAGAGCAGCACTTAATGTAAAATGCAACCTGAGTGAATGTGACATAAATGCCACAATTTAGATGGAAAAAATATGAATTATGGAGCAACGTTACTTGTGTTTTTATAAACTGCATCTTTTCACAAAATACAGAAGGATACATATTTCTGGTCAAAAATTACTATTTCAAATTTGGTTGACTGTAGCTAAGTCATGACCACTTTCTCAAAAATGCAATTTTTCTTTTATATCAGCATTCCATTCCATTTCTATTTCTGATATTTGAGCTTTATTTTTTGTCAATTTTGGATCTGGTGATCAAGCAAACAAAACAAAAAACAACTAAACAAGACAAAAATTAGAAATATATCTAAACACGGATAAATCAAACTTAGGATAATTAGTTTGAAGGGGAGTGAGAGAAAGCAAATTTAACCCCACGCCTGTTACACTTAACTTTTTTTTTTTTTCATTACATAAGCCAAGAATGCAGGTTATTAAAAATTCCATAATTAATAATAAATAAAATGAAAAAGATGAAATGTATAATTTACCACTTAAAATTAATGATCATTATTATTAATTATTGTTGTTATTAATTAACATTGTTTTGGATCATTATAACATATTCAGATAATTATCAAAAATAAGTGAATATTGTTTGTCATTTAAAAAAAATCATATATGGCAATATTATGTTACATTATGCTGGGTGTGGGGGGTTTGGGAGGGTTGCAGTTATTTTTTATTGTTTTAAGTCCCTTTGCATCACTGCAGTATGAAAATTGCTTTATAAATAAAGTTTGATTTGGTTTGAAAAGACCCTGGATAGACAAACGTAATTTTAATAAGGGGACATGTTTGTATATTTTCTACATTTCAGTCTGTAGGAATATGTTCTCACATAAAGTATATGTACTCACTTTTACAATAACATCTTCTCAGCAGCATTCCTCCTATGGCTGCACAATGCAAAGTATAGACTATGTGCCCATCAGTGTGCAGCATAAACAGTGCATATGTAATTCCCAGAGCAGCAGAAGCACCAGTATATACCCGGTCAGGTATAATCTACTTCAGCTCCACTGACGTTGAGGAATGGATTTAATAGCCAAAGAGCAGCTTGTCAGCAGTCTGTAACAGCACAGTGTGTGATTTTTTTTTTATTTTTTTTTCTAACTTGTCTCCGGATTCCTGTGTTCTGCCAAGGGATAGATATAGGAAAATATATATATATATAAATTACTGACATCAGCAGCTATAACATTTACCTTAATTCTAATGATGCAAATGACTTTTTGTGCATTCTGCCATGCTACGTAGAGCGTAATTAAAATGTCCTTAAAAAATATTTGTGTTTGTGTTCCACAGGAATGAGTGAAGCTTGTTTGTATGAGGATTCAGGTCCTTTAGGTTCAGTTGTGCTTGCTGTGCTTTACACTGCTGCTAATTGCTTCTTTGTTCTAAAACTGTAATGAAGTGACTCACAGAGGTGGAATTTGATTACATTTTAAAGCTGATGGAATTACAGTCCTGCTTGCCAACATTTTCTGCAAAATACAGTTCACCTCTAGATTAAGCTTAAGGTTTCAGAACAATGAACTAAGGTTTTTTTTTTTTTTCACAAAGCAGGAAATGAAATGAAAAGATGAGTCAGTGGAGCAAAGAATCTTGCCTTTCAGAGTCTTTCCAGCTCTGTAAAGCTGCATCTTCATAGCTAATGTAATGCTTTGTTTATCCCCTCCTAGGAACTACTTGGAGAGAAAAAAATGTCACTTTTAATTTTCCTCTGCATGCACTTTTGGCTCATGCAATGCTACACCTGTATAACATCATATTTAAGCTGGCAGCAAAGTGTAAACAGCATGTTTGCAGAGCGAGAGAGGTCTGTTTATGCAGGATGCTCTCAGAAGCATTGCTCGATTGTAGGTCACCCATGTTTTCTAAACCCTCAGAGCCCAACACATGCAGTCGCTGAAGTTGCACACAAAAAAATAGATTTGGAGCATAGAGATGTGCTTAGGGTCAAGCTTACAGGCAGATAGTGAAAGTAAAACTCTGCATGCGCGTGGAGGCAGAATGATTAAAGGGAAAAACAGTCTACTGTGCTGTTGGGGGAAACAAAACCCAATCAGACCTGCAGCGGCCATATCACCACAATATAACCAGAGAAGAAACTAATTTGAAGAATCTGCAACCTTTGTTCTACACTTCCAATCACAGCAGCTTTTAAAATAAAGCAATATGTGCAAGGTAGGTCTGTGCTTCTTTGTGCTGCAATCGTACAAAGCTCGATCTGTTGTCTCTCCTGGGAACAGAAGCAGCTCAGGGCGTGTTGTTATATTTCACACTTAATGATGTTCAAGGCATCTTCAGCTCTTATCTTTAGCCCTGTTCTAGTCCCTGATACTGCCTGCATACTAAATCTTTACAGAAAAACACCTCTCTACTAATAAATATTACATGCATTATTTATTTAGCAAACATTGTACTAACAGTAATGAACAGTTTTAAATGACTGCTGACAAATTTGACCACTTTCTCTGCAAAAAAGCAGAGAATTTTACCAGACGATGTGGACCTGTTTTGCAGTCGGTAGCTTTCCTCTTTAACGTGCTGCATGTTTAATCAAGACACGATTGCTTTGCTAAGCTTAGAAACTATCATGATTTGGTTTATTCCTACTATTAAAGTCTCAGTGTCGATGAGACTTTAAAGAGTTGTACTAATGGTTTGCTGTAATTGAGCATCATAACAATAAAAGTACAGTGAATTATGCTAAAGTTAGTGGTAATTATATGTGGTTCTGGATATATCTCTTTGGTGTAAAAAGCTGTTAGGCATTCCGCCTCATGTTCTGTTCAGTTTTATTTAGCAATTCATTCTTATTATTGTTCACTGGTAATTTTGCTGACAGTAATGAACAATGTCAAATATAAAAAATTAAGATTCAGTTGACTAATTTATCCAGTTTGTCTGCACAAAAGCATTTTTTATTTAAACCAGAACATATGGATACGATTTACAGTAAATAGTTTTCTGCATGTTTAACTTTTCCTCTGTGAAAATACTTTCTGTGACACAGTTGCTACAATACTCCTACTCTTTGTAATCCTTGTTTATATAGTTCACTTATTAAAATTGATATTCCGCTCACCAATTTTGAATGCCTGTATCAACATCAGGTACAACACTTGTTACTGCTACTCTGGTACGGTGGACATACACTGCAAGGCAGTTACTGGGGAGTCATTGGCGATGAAGCTGATAAGTGTTTATGACATATTGATTGCCGGGAAAATATTGAGAAGCAATGTCTATCAAAGTTGTTTTAATGACCCTGCATTGATTGGAGCACATTTCAATGAGCTGCTGTGTCTCGTCGTTGCTCTGGTACTATGCTTACATCCCGTAATGCCTGATTATAGTGGCACAGAACCTATTCAATGTGAGAAATACTCAGAAAAAAACAAAGCTCAATCTGATTGGAAACAAACTGAGGCCACCTTGAAGGATGGATCTGAGAGCTGTCCCTGGTCCTGGACCGGGGTCATTTTGGGTTTATTCAGACTGAATATTAGTTTCAGGTTATTGGGGGAAATGAACTTGGGTTCACTCTAAGCGGACCAAATGAAAACTTTCACAATTGGTGGCTGATCAAATATGTTTTTGCCGCACTATATAAGGTGCATAAAGAGTCAGAGACAAATCCAAGTCAGACTGTATTAGCTGTGTTCACAGTAACTCTAGAACTTAACATTAACCTTGTTAGAGTATTTCTAATACCTGTAACTCCCAACGTTGTTTGCAACTTGTGAAAAAAAAAAAAAAAAAAAAAAAACACCCTTAAATTCTTAAAATAGTAGCGTTATGTGTTAGGACAACCTATATTATTTCATACATAAGGAGCTCTGAATTATAAGACATCCTGTCATTTTATTGAAAAAAATCAAGATATAAAGTTCACCTTATAGTGCAGAAAATATGGTATATTAAAACTAGAGGTAATATAAGTTTATTTATCTCTATTAAAAGGCTGTAGCTAATATGCTTTTTTTTCTCTCTGTAATTGCATCTGACCTTGTTTTGATTTAGCATTGATCAAATATTTTAAACTCTTTTGTATAAAAGATCTAAATTTGACATGAAATTTCATTGAATTTACAAGCAATGGTGTAATTACATCATTTATCCCAAATCTAAATTGGTGTTAAAAATGGCCACTTTCAAATTATAATATATTTTAGCAAGGAAGGTAGAAAAGATTGATTTCAATTCCCGCTTTAATGTTTACTAAGTAACTAGATGATATATCCTGTAAATTAAACTGTTTTCCCAGTTCTTATTTTTGATTATTAAAAATAAAATAAAAATGTTGCAATAATTTTTTTTTTATGACTGAGTTGCTATTTCCTGAGTCTATATTATGGACTTACCAACTCATGAAAAGGGGAGCCTTTCCCAACGGTACAAAACTATACTGGCCAAGGATAAAAAAAAAGCAGCTGACCGTATACAAAAATGAAAACTATCGATTCAGGTCAGCTTCATTCAAGGAGCCACTTTAATTCCTGTGAGTCGTGTTGTGGTATCACATTCATGGAAACATGGACTTTTTGACAGCTCCCCCAGTGACCTTCACTAAAGCTCAGAGACAAGGAATTATGCCCTCAGCAAAGCCACCTGAGAGCAGTACTGTATATTTACACTTCATGATGTTATTCTCCAGCCTTGGCAAAGTGTATCACACAGCAAGAAGGGCAGCTGCAAGCAAACTTTTCAATGCTAGTGTGCCAAAAACATTTTTTTAATGGAAATAATCAATAGAATGTATTTTTAAATATTCTTTTGGTCACGAAAAATTAACTTATTGTTTTCTAATCATGTCCAATAATAACATTTTTATTAATAACACCAGCATACAAACTCTTTATTTTTCAACGCTGATGTGCAAAAATTATTTGCACATCACATTACTTAATTTTGTCTTTTTCTAGTCTGTTTCTCCAACCATCATACATTTATTAATACCAGTTGTGCTTTCGTTGCAACAATCAGTCAGATCTGTTTACAACCCCTAAAAGAGGTCTAAGACTTTTATTTTGTCAAAATACTTCCAATAAAAAATAGCTAACACTTCTTTGTATTCACTTATTATCTCACCAAAGGCACAGCTTATGATTTATGTAACAAAAACCACAGCTTTGACACAAAGAATAACTGAGTTACTAAAAAATAAAAATGGTAGCCATCGTTTTTGTATCAAATGGCTTTTAAATATGAAATCAATGCCAACATTTTTAATTACAACCAGCACAGAGCGTGTGGGTAACCACGGCATGAATAAAAATGGAGTCACCTGGCAGCAGCTAAGAAAATGATTCTGGGTTTTTCTGCCAGGAACCATTTGCTTAAAAGTCGCTTTCCAGCAGCAGAAATATGAGCAAACTAGAATGATTGATAGCAGTGCAGTTAGCCCATTAAAATTCATGACACTTGTAATCCGAACCACAGCGGAGAGGAGTAGATATGACACTTTGCATATAATTAAACAAGAGACATTAGCAATTTGTTCAACAAAGATGAGGTCCTCAGAAACAGAAGCTATTGTTAAGAGTGGCTACTTCACTTTTAAGGTGGAAGTTGTGTTATTTCTGCTCATTATCATGCGTTATGGAACTTGCTTTCACGTGTTGCTTCCCTGAAAAAGAAAATCCCCTCATTTACTTGCAGAGACGGAAAGAAAAAGGAAATATTTTGAGTATCAAAAGGAAATACAAGCTTCCATTTGAAGAATGGTTCTGTCCCTCGGGACATGTTGGTCTGGAGCGTAATGACTCTCGGTGTAGACCTCCTGAGACAAATTGCCACTGACCCCCATGGATTTTCCAGGGCACATTCGATTGGAAATGGACTATTCAATTTCCCACAGGGAGCTGTGCCATTTCCTCGCTATGCATCACTGAAAAGGCCTTCACTGTTGAGTTAAGATGCTCAAAAAAAATAAACACATAAAACAAAAAGTTACACAATTTTGCATGAAGTCAAAGAGCTATTATGAATGAAATTGAACTTTTGTTCAGGTGGCAGCAGATGGGTAGATTTCAAAATACTGTTTTTATGTTTATCCAGTAGATCTTCATTTCAAATTATTATTTCTTTACTATTTAATAGTTTAGCTAATCCAAAATGTTGAACAAATTGTGCTTTATTTCTTTCTAATACTGAACTGATTTCTGTAAGTTTTACAGATGCATTTTATGTAACTGGAAAAAACATTGAAAAAAAACTACAATATTTAGTGCTTTTGGCCCATTAGAAATACTAAATTAGTGCATCAGTTCTATTTTGCATCTCTTCCTAAACTCCCTCCCTGACAACCAGATCACAGTGAGTAACTGGACGGACACCAGTGCATTTTATGACACTGATGGAGTCATGCTTGATTGCTGAAAAACCCACTCAGCGGAGAGGGAGAGTAAAGCACGCAAAATAAGAGATGGCTGACCTTCTGTGACACTAGTTAAGATAAAATAAAATTGGATAATGAGCAAAATTCAAAAGCAAAAGCATAATTGTTTGCAGAAACCCTGTAAGTGTTACATTCTTTAAATCCATGTCACGCTGCTCCCACACCGAACAGGATTCACGGCAAAGGCGGACAGTTTCCATGTCAACTCAGACACAATCCCACAGTACTCTCTGAATGACCTCATGAACCAAAACATGGAGACGTGATCAGCGACGCCTTTGTAAAGCTCTTTGACACAAATAGACCTGATCTCTCAACATCATCTGTGTCTTCCAACCACTGACTGTCTATGAGATATACATTCATTGCTTCCATATGAAAAGTTTTTATGGTGGGGAGCATCAAGTTTACAAAGACATTCAACGTTCAGCAGCCAGTCTGCCACATGTCAAAAGAGAGGCAGCAGACCAGATTTTGTGGCGTGAACCGTGTTTGGCATGAACGCAGCCTTAGAAATCATTCTTTTAATCAGAATCTGGAAAATGTGAATTTTACTTTTACTTAAAAATTTGAAGGTAGCCTATATTCCTTTTTCTTAACTGTATCTGGCTCTGTGTTTTGTTATTTGCATTCACCACTCTTGTTTACATTTTATAATTTATAATTTCAACATTTTAAAATTCCAGTCTTTTCATTTATTAGTAGTATTTGCTTTTATCAGGTGAAGTGCTTTTTTATCCATATTGGTAAAGCACTTTCAGATGAAGGGCACAAAAAATCTTTGGATTTTAGCTTAAAACTTAAGTTTTTGGAATCAATGAGTTTTGTCCGTATAATCATCCACAAAATTCACGTGTTAAAGTTCATGAATAAAATGTCTTGTTTTGGTTTTTATAACAAGCAGATTTGATATTTAGAAAAGACACTTCCAATCATAACACCCAGAGATGCAAATTTAGATTTATGGGATATAATTCTGTACAAAAATATGTTCTTATGACAACATAATCATCTGTCTTGTGCTTATTCTTAATCTTTGAATAAAAATGTCCATCACTGCTGAATGTTTACTTCTGCTATGACCTATTTACAGACATAATTTATAATACAATCATTTAAGAAGGGCTTTTAACAGCCATTGTGAAGATGAATAAAAATATAGTGTATTATTAACACACTGGGGAACATTTCATCACTGAGAGCCATTAAAGTGACTGCAGCAAATGATCCAAAGGTTAAGCTATAAGTAAACAAACTGACATGTAGTGGATGCATTTTAGTGTACAGCACAGGTATAGGTATCTACCTTTAATCTATTTTCTGCTGCAATTCATCCGCTTCCTTTTGTAGCTAAAGAAACTGAGTTTTTCATTACTGCATTCTCTCAGAGTCATCAACCAATAATATTGATCTGGAGCAGATCTCCTTCCACTCTACCTGGGGAGCCAGATGAGCTCTTTTCACATCGATCCTAGCTTTTTATTCTACATACTGCCTTGTGGTCTCTTCAAGTCTGGAAGAAATGAAAATGCTTGGTACTGAAATATAAATATTTTTTTCAGAAAGGCACTGATAACAAAAGTGAGCTGATTTATTTTGTCATCCTTCACGATGTACACCACAGAACAGAAAAGCTGTTTAAAGCTCACATCCTCACACAAGCTGCCTGTTCTCACTGTTCAGTGATGTGAAGATATGCCTCTGCTTATTTGATTGAAGGTGCTGCCGGTGAAGCTCTGACTGGCACAAAGATGCAAAGCATGTCTGTCAGGAAACGTGGTAGAAAGACATAAAAATAAATGTCTGCTCCAAACAGACAAAAGCCAACTCGCTTCAAAAAGGAACAATTTCGTTTTTGCTTAATGTCAGGCAAAGAGTTTTATTTGTTCATCTCTATTTCCTTCAGCGTCTATTACGATCACATGCCTTTGCTGTATAATCCCACTTAATCATAGTTCGTCATTTCGCATGGTGCCCCTCTCCTTTTCTGAGTCCATTTCCTTCTGTGCTGAATTAAATGCATCTCGCTCTCTGCTTTAGGTCCTTCACTCAGCCTCCATGTCTTCCTTTCCCCCCCGCAGGAGCAGAGTCTGTGGTAATGTACTAATCTGTGAAGCTTTAGTGCAGTCTTGCCAATCTGCTATGTCAAGATACACAATTCTCACTCCAGGCAATTACAGGCCTTTTTTTCTCTGCATAGCATAGGAGTTGGCTTCGTCATCTCAGCTGCAATAAATATTGCTACTGTGACCCATCCACCACGATTGCTTCAACAAGCACCGGTGGCACCAGGTAGCAGGAGAGCCGGGCACTGCAAGCCTTGAAGAGGTACTTGTGAAAGTGTCATGTAAAATACAGCAGACACACTTCATTTTTCTAAATATATTCCTGCATAATGCTTTGTGAAATGAAAAAAAGAAAAAATGTGAATTCCGGCTTTCATTAATCATGTAAAATCTAGTACTAAACCAAGATCTTACAGATGTTTAGAGAATTTGCAAGAAGTTGCATTGCTGTATCCCTCTAAAACATACGTTTTAAAAAACTTTTTTCTGCTTTGATCATGTTTATTTTATTTATTTTTTATCTTTTTGTTGGCAAGAATAACCTACATCTGGAAGACAAATTGAAAAACAGATGTTTTGATTTTCATTTTATTTGATTTATTAAAGACCCACTATTCTAAAAAATTGTGTTTTTGGAGTTTTTTCACATGTTTTTGTGGCATTTTTCTGATGATGCAGGACATATATTAAGACAATTTAGTTGAAAATTGCATATCTGAGCATTTCTTTATTTAAATGTTTGTGAATCTGAAGCAGTCAAGAAGATGCCGTTATAAAAAGAGTGACAGGCTCCCTGCTCTGCTACATTCTAGTGCATCTACCATACCTTACTCTATGCCGCCACAACTCAGAGGCAAATTTCTGCTTAACTCTTGTCGTCATAGTTTTTTTGATTTTGGCTAAAAATGCATAATTAAAATTAAAAGACCACAAACAAGTGGGTCTTTATTTAGCTCAGATTAAGATAAAAAATGTCAACCACTAATTGATCAGAGGTGGGGACTTGTTCTTGTGAAGCGGATTTGAGTCACACTGGAACCTTACATTCAGATACTTAAGATTTAAGGTTTGTGAAGAATACTTGTTTGTTTGTTTTTAGCTCCAGTACGTTGTCGTCAGCTCTAAAAACACTTTTTCGAATTACTTTTAATGGGAATACAGAAAGACCGGCTGCTTGTTAATAATGCATTTCCACAATTTTTTTCTTTTTTTAAATCAATAATGATCATTTGTGACAGAAAAAAAAACTTTCTCGAGACTTAAAGTTTTAAGACTAGTACTTGACTTGGATTTGTCACCATAGTCTTCAGACTTGACTTGGACTTTTGAGCTTTTGTGAACAGGATAGAGTTGGATTATCCTCAGACTGAACAAGGTTCTGTTGAAATGTTTTTATATAGAATGGATCATGGGATTTCTGCTATATAGCTCTAGGAATCATTTATTACACAAAACTAAAATATAATTGCAGGTAAAAGTTTTAATGAATATGTATTCTTTCTTTTCTTTGCCTGATAGAAAGTTAAGTATGTTTTCATATTAGAGGTCAGCTAGAAACCTTCATTTTTTTCTTTTGGATAAAGGGTGGCTAAAAAAAAATAATAAAAAATATATATCATTTGCTATTTAGGAAATACACATAACTTACTACACTTACACACACGCTGTATTTTATCCTTTTAAATAAATGATCAGCGGCTTCCAAATATTTAATTAACAACAACGAGTTTTGGAGCACACAATGATCTAACCTCAGCTACCACAGAGCTGCAGGTTTAGTCAAAGGAAAATTAGAATAAAATGACAAGATAGTAACAATAACCGAAACAAAAATTGTTCTTGTCGTGAACTGAAAGGTCAGGCATGCAAGAAGAAAGCCACAGCCTTCAAATCTATTGACAAAACTACAGTTTGCAGCTTCCCATCGGTGCAAACAAGATTTCTGAGAGATCTTTTGAAATCTGATGAAAATAAAATTGAGTTTTGTGAAGATATTAGTCTGGAGAAAAACATTAGGGGCATTTTAAGTATGAAAATGTGTAACCTATTCACAACTGAGGATGTTTTAAGGCACTCAGGAACATCATTTTTTGTTAGCCACCATTTTTACCACTTTACATGATAAGATACATATTTTAAAAGGCTTATAAAAGAAACCTACATTCTTTTCACAGACTGTTTTGCAGGATGAGCTTTTAAAAATTAGATCAGTCAACTGGATCCTTTGCTAAGGCTAAGACACTTCAGCAGAGATCTTGATAATAAATGTTGTTAAGAACCATTTTCCTTTTGTGAGTAAAGAAAACATGGCCATTGCAGACCTTTTTAAGTTTTTTTTCCTTAAAGGACAGCTACTGAGAAACACTGGTTGACATATTTCTCCTAAAACATATATTTTTTTGTTTCCTCCCTGTTTTTGACGCCTCAAAATGTATAAATAAATGAATAATTTAGCATTGATGTGCTTGAGCTACTTTGGTCAGACTGGGGGCTTCAGAGAATATTACTTTGGTTTCCCGTTTTTCCTGATGCTTTTAGAAACACCTAGATGAGCTTTTCTTCTCTGAGCCAGCTTCTCAGCACTTACACTGGCATTTTACATAATAACAGTACAGATGACTACTCGCTGTAAGCTGTTATTAACTCTATATGTAGCCTATTGCAGAGCATTATTAAAGGTCTTCATAATTTGGCTCTCTGAAAATACGGGACTTAATCCTTTTGTAATTTATTATGATAATTCCTGCAAAGATTAGATAAAGGCCACATTGACGGATATTTTTTAGTGTGTTGAGTTGTGATATTTGGGTCCCAAACAATTTCACATGCAGCTTGCTTTTTCCCCCCGATTTCGTTCACGCAACACTTTTTTAGATGATAAAAATTTAAAATGATGCTTACAAATTTTTGACATATTGAGCTATATATTTTTCAAATAGTTTTTAGATTGTATATTAAAGTAAATAAATTGTCTCCCTGTGTGTTAATCCCTAATTTTTTTTCCCTCAATCTTAGCCACCATCATTATCAAAAACACAACCACAAATTATCTTAAAGCTAAAGTTAGTAAAGTTAGAAGACAGGATGTGTGTTGGCCATCAGTTTGTTGCCAGCAGATATCTTTCAGCTGCAGCTTTTACTACTGACAAAGAGAAAGGACAACGTCCTCCAAATTCTGCAGCTTAGACAACCATAATTAATAAATAAATAACACAGCAACTTTAAACCAGACTATGTGATGATGCCTCAAAAACATCAGAATCTTGGTTCCTCTGAAACGTCACAGTTCCACTGAAGCAGCACCGGTGCAAGGCTCTCAAACTTCAGTCTGATTCCTGTGCGAGAGCATATTTAACCTGACGAGCCAGACACATACAACCATCTGGGAAGCTGTTACTGCAAAGTGTTCCGAAAAGGGCAAGCGCCTTGGAAAAATGCTTGGCATCGATTGGAGGAACCATCTGTTCATCACAGTCTTTCACCGTCAACTTTCAACCAGCAGATCGACAGATCAGACTATAGTGGGGTGGAGCCAGCTGGTAGAATCAAACTCTTTCTAATCAACTTGGGCTAAAGGGGAGACCAATCTTTTTCACAAGAAGAGCTCTATTCTTAGTCTTTGCTCCTTATAAAATATATTTAAAAAAATCAAATTAATATAGACAACACATTTTGAAGCAGCACAAGTTAATCAAATATAAATTAATTGATTTATCTAACCAGATTGACACTTTGAATTTAGCAAAGACATGTGACCATACAGTATGGTAGAATGTTCTTATAATGTACTGTTTGGACTATTTGGATGTGGAAAAACAACAGTGGGATGAACTTTATAAAATGTGAATGGATTTGCCATTCATTCTTGTTTAATTGTTTGTTTGTACACCGATTTAATTTACACTTGATAATCTTGCAAGAAAAATAAGGAACCTGCACTGTTCAGTAGCCAGGTAATGTTTAAAACTAGGTGAGGAACAGAATGGGGTTTCCAGATGTTCTGTTCAAGCTCTTTTGAAGAAGCACAAAGAAACATTTAGGATCACAGTAGTGAGAAACGAAATGCAGCAGATTAGAGGCACATTAAGTCCATTACGTTCAACGGTTCCATCAACTCAGAACTGACAGAAACCAGTGCGACCCCTCTAAGGGGTAATTTTTAGCTGTGACTGGGGGCAGTTTGTTTGTTAAAAGGCTGGAGAGCAATACAATCAGGACAGCATGCAGGCAACAGTGAAGCACAGTGGAGGTGCCGTGAATGTTTGGAGTCTAAATAATGCAAGGGGAGTTGGAGTTTTTTTCAGTAAGAGTGTTCCAAATGCTTCAAAAAACAGGCACATACGTAACCATTACCCAAGACCATCAGAGAGGTGTAAGATTGCACAGCTACCCTCAAATTGATTCCGGAGTAAAACGACAACCTCAAACATGCAGCCAGAGCCATTAAGAATTATCTGCAGCTTAGAAAAAAATAAAAGAATTATCTTCAATTTAAATATAAACAAGAAAGTCTTGAAATCTTAAATTCATCAAGTGTGTCTGGGGTTACATGAAGAGAGAGAAGGATGGTATATGATGTTTTTTTAGTGATGTTTTTGGTCATGTTCAGTCAGTCACTTCAGGTTGATGTTAATTACTATCCACAGCTGTTTTCATTTCTGTTATTGTCCTCAGACTTTATAAGTGTCTGCTTTTCAGTCTGTTGTGGTCAGATCATATGGTTTATCCCCTTTTCCCTTCTCTAATGCGGGTGCCATGCTAAATGTATTTATTAAATGTTTAAGTTTCTGACACCAAGCCGGGCCCCCTGCATTTTGGCTCCTTCACAGTTCTTGACATTCATCCACAGAAAACATGTGTTTAGTTCTCCATGTGGTCTAGAACAACTACTGGCTAAGTTCCCTTCAAAAACTGTGCAAGTGTACGAAGAAGAACTGATGCTATTTCGAAGGTAAAATGTGGAAACGACAAATATTGATTTGATTTTATTATTTTTTCTTTTCTTTTGTTCCCTGGAAAGATGGATTATCTCCCTGTCTGAAATATGCTTATTCTACAAGAATCTAACCCTCCTACAAGGTTATTTCTGCTGTACCATGTTGGTTTTTAGAATTTTGTTTTCTGTTTACTAACAGCAAGTACCGGTATGTACATTTCTCAGCTCCAGAAATGTGAACTTGTCTTAAAGTCTGAAAACCCCTGTATTACAGTGTTGCAGTGTGAATTATCTTGTAGACTAAGTTTGTTGAATGCCATCTTTCAAAGACCTATGCAGTTCTAAAACCACAAAGAACAATCTATTAATTTAGCAAAAATAAAATAAAGGAAGGCTGGATTTTTTTTCCAATATTTGAGACACTGAACCAGTTTTTTTGCAAATGTTTTTTTTTTTAATCTAGTTTTATTGCATACTTTGGACAAGGGAAAAGAGTTGGATTTGCAGACATTTTAGAAAAGGTTAATAATGAAGCTTGGTTTAGGTCAGAACCCATCTCAGTTTTGTGGACATTTGCTGTGAGACCTCAAAAACCACAACGAATTTGCATGCGCCAGAATGCAACTAATATTCACACCCGGTTGGCTCTTGTAATGGCTGTAAAATTTTCAATTTTTGATCATTTCATATTCTATTATCCATGTCAGCTCATGCACTCATGGCAGGAATTTAGTATCTGAAGGGAGTCCCAACAGAAGGTAGCAGCTTCTGCAAATCCAGAGGCACTCAGTTAACAGCTTCAGACATGTCAACCGTTTGTAATGCAAACAAGAAGAGTAATCACGCATTCTAAAAATCCATTTCATTTGACATGCTAAATGTAGCACGTCGAGCAGAAACAAGCCAAACAGATTCGCAGAAATCCCCTGGAATGTGTACAGTGCCATTAAAAAAGTGCCAGTTTTCATCTTCAGAAAGTGAAAGCAATCACATTATAAAGTATAAAATTCAACCCCTAACTGTTTTACCAGTAAGCCTGCCTACATCCTCTCTAAGGCTGCGTGTGGTAGTTTATTGTGATGATAGTAATTAAATACCCATGCGATTTCCGCGCCAAGGGTATTATGACTGATCCCATCGTTCGCTGTGCTCTCAAAAGCTAAACGAGGACTCAAGACTTTACTAATACTGAACCAGGTGACAGCAACACGCACATACAGCACATCAGAGTGCTTTCGTAAATCAGAGGATTTACCATAAAGTGGTCAACTTGAGCTGAGCAGAGAGGTGGGCTAAATAAATATATATATTTTTAACAATAGCTTAAAACATACAATAAAGGCTCTATTTTAACAGTATGTGTGTCTATGACTTCACAGTAAGTTGATGCATAAAGAAGTTCAGTCATTATGCAAACACTCAACTAATAGGTGGTTGAGTTTAAATAATGCATGCTCTTACCCATCAGTCTCATCAATACCATTGAGTAAACCCAAAAAAAGGACCAATATCTACCTATTTTTCCCAAAGCCAACCACTAAAAATGTTGCACTGCTATCGAGACCAACAAAAAAACAATTGAGTGGCTTTAAAATCCGCCAAACCTCTGATAAGCAATTAGTTGCTTCCTTATTCCAAAAACGTAACCACAACCTTTGAACTTACCTTTTAAAAGTGACTTGATTTCCGTGACATTTTGCAAATGTGCATGAGGAAATTCCCCCAAATAAAATTCATTATATTATCATAAAATATGAATTTGGCAAGTCTTTAGAAAACTAAAGTCTTATGAGTGGCGTGTGTGTGTGTGTGTAAACATACAAAATGTATTGAAGCTTTAAGGCCATTTTATGGTGCCCTCCGGTAACCAACATGCAGACCCATTTATCTCAAGCAGTACTGAGGGATTTTTGTGAGGTTCTTTGTAATTTAGAACTGCATTTACTTGTATTTGTTGCAGCCTGGACTCACCTAAGTAGTCTAAATAGTTTAGTGGAAGGTGAAAGTTGATACACACCACCACCAGAATTTACTATTGAAGCGATTCAATTATATTTTTAATATTAGTGTATGAAGAGAGAGACTAAATAGGTAGCATGCAGTTTATTGTGATTTTCTTTTTCTTTTATTTCAGGTCTTCTACCCAGAGTCTGTCTGCTATGGCATCGCATCTATCTGCAGAACAAATGGAATCAGTGAAAGAGCCCTTGAAGTTGTGTCGTCCTTCAGGGAGCTCCTTGATGCCCATAACCCTTAGAGAGTCTGTTGAAGTGGCAAAATGCATCTGGAATGCAGCTAAAAACGGAAAGTCCTCTGTGTACCCTTATACACATACACTTCAAAGGTGAGTAATACACATGTGAATAAGGTATATATAAAATCATATATCGTCTTTCATAATCTCTTCTCAACACACCAGAGTAACTTTTCACAACTGATGTTGCTTGTTTTTTTGTTTGTTTGTTTGTTTTCTAAATTAGTGAGCATTATCCACACTGTCCATGTGGGATCCTAAAAGTGGGATCTTGCAGTAACCATAAAATGACCATAAAGCTTATTTCAGTAAAACATTTGATAACATAAAGACAAAAAAGTATACATATTTGTAATTTATGATTATTGATTCATTTAACTTACCTGTTAAGGTGGTGTTTCATGTTCAAGGCATTTAAAATCACACAATATTTAGAACTTTTTACTAACACTACTGATACTATAAACCTCAAGTTAAAAGCAAACAATAAGTTAAAAAAAAACAAGTAACATTTTTTATTTTGTTTAGCTCCATTGCATCGATGGTTTAAGACTTAAAAAAGTTTGAGCATTCATGCTTCACAACAAGAACTGTTAAAAGAAAAGTAACTTAGATAACAGACATGGGGAGCAAATAAGAATACGTTTTACCTGGTGTGCTCAGTAGGGACCTTAGAAGCCAAGCTTCCCCTCTTTGTCCTGAGGAGGAGAGTTAAATGGGAAAAAATCAGAAGTCCACTTACCCCATGGGGAGAAGAGGTGAGGAGCACAGCCGGGATGGGAGGCCAACAACACAATGGTCAAACCTCACACTCAACCTCGAAACCCATATTTTAAATAATAAAAAAGAAAGGCCATCTCTAGAGGCTGCTGGAGCGGGAGGGGTAGAGTTTGTGTTCCTGTGCCCATGTGGATTTATTATATTCCAATGCAAGCAGCAGAGTGGAGCAGGTAGCTCAAGTGTCAGTGTAAACCGAGAACAGCACCTACCTTGAAAAACCTTGTTTTTATATGTTCAGAAGGGATCATTTAAAGAAAATAAGCTGTGGCTTTATATACATGATTCAGTATTAGTATATAATGCCACAGCCACAAAGTTCAGTAAAGTAAGATGATAAAAAAAGGGTTGTACCTTTAATTCTATCTATAATTGGTGAAATGTTCCATGAAGAAAGCAGATCCCACACAAAGAGGGGGAACAAAAGGAGAGGAAACACCAATAAGTGTCATGGAGAAGGACACATGTCAAAGGAGAGAGGGTTGATTGCTACAGTTATGTGCTAATATAATTATAGCAGCAACAACACAGTGCAATGGGGAGAAAAAAAACATCCTGTCTCTGTTCTGGAAATTCAAAATAAACTGAAAACATGAAGATGAGATGAACAAGCAGTCTGTTCAAAAGCTTGTAACATGCATCAGGGATGTTAAATCAGCTTAAAATGCTTAAATATGTTTCCATTACACCATACTTTGCAGGCAAACTGTGCTAACCCAACTGTCCCTTTGTTTGCATCGTATTAATAACAAATGTTCAAAATAACACGACTATTTCAGAGAAAATGGATTAAAATGCACATGTGCTTAAAAATGTTGCCACAAAATAGAGAATGGTTGAAGGAATCTTAAAGCCAACAAGCTCAACCAAAAAAAAAAATTAATAAAAAGAGGAGGTGAACTGACAACACATCTGAAGCTTCAGGCCTAATGTACACAGCAGTCATGGGAGCACAATGGGAGCAAAGGGAACAATGAAGGCATGACTGTTGGGAAAAAACTGAGCCCATACCTTGGTCGCCCATCATCAGGTGTGCCAGACCTTTAAGGAGAATAAAAGCACAGTCAGCAGAGAACAAGGGATAATGGGGAGAGAGTCTGTCAGAGACATGCTGGTATCTTCTGCAGAGTGGATGTCTGTGTCACATGAGGAGTGTTGGGAGAAGGGAAAAGTGGGACGGAGAGTGAGAGGAGGGTGTACAAACAGGGTTTTCGAAGATGAGCATTCCCTCCACCAAAGTGGGTTGCAATGCGTCATCAGCAACTTACTATGCACCATTCAGAAACTGCAATTCAGGTTGACCAACTGAATCTGAGATTACCACCCTAAATGACAGTCAAGTTGAGGCTCCACCCCCAACCCTTTGTTTTCAAGTGTTTGAACAATTTCAAATTTCCTTGCAAATAGCCAAAGGTATAAGTTTCAGGATGCTAAAAAAGGAATTGACATTTTAAAGGGCAACAAAACTATACATATATTTTTAAATCTTGAGATCTGCATATGTGTCTATGTCTGCAAAATATCAGAAAAACCTGCAATGTGTGATATTAATGATCAATATTGTGATGACGATATGACTATTGATCCGTGAACAAATGGCAAAAAAACTGTCATTTCCATTTATTTAAGTAAAAGTACACATAAATTTTACTGCATGTCATCTTAATATGAGACAGGTAAGAACTTATATGTCAGGAATCACACAAAAGAACAACGATCCACCTTTCTGGTAGATAATTGGTAGTACTGGCAAAAAGCTGGGATGTGCTTGGGCTTTTTTATTTGTTTTGTTTTTTTAAACATAACGGTTTCTCATAGGGCTGGCCAACCCTGGTCCTCAAGAGCCTCAATCCTGCCTGGTTTCCAACTCTCCCTGGACTGCTTGATGCTAAATACCTAAACCAGGTGTCTTCAGTCAATCAGGATGTGGAATCACTTGAGTCAGCCAATCAGCAGAAAGAGGGTCAAGAAGAGCTGGAAAGGAGGCAGGATTGTGGCTTTTGAGGACCAGGGTTGGCCAGCCCATATCGCGGTTTATGACATCTTTTGCGCATTGCACAACCTGAAGTCGTGATGTTGATAACTTCCCATTGCACATGAATTTTTTGTCCCACAGAATCAGACAGCACATTGTTCTTGTTAAGTAAAAACACAAACACCACCTATAAAGAAGATTTTTTTTGTCTTTTTTCAAAGAAAAAAAACTTTAATGAGCAAAATTTGATCCGATCTCTACAGAATTTGTAATTATTTCCAAATTCACATAATAAAAATGAAGATACATCTTTGGCTGGGCTATTTATTTCACAAAAATGTAAAGTTTTGGTCTTTGTCAACATTAAAAATAACTAAACGACGTAACACTTACCCCTCCAGTCAGCAAAAATACCATCCTAAAATATTTATCCTCATGTTTTAGGAAGCCTTCTTGTACGCACACACACAAAAACTCCAATTATAGCCAAAACATTTCTTTGAAAAACAAATGGGAAAAATGAATGAGCACCCACCTTCAGTATAGTTGTCTTCTGGAAGCACAGACACGTAAAAAGAGAAAGAGGAAGATATTCATTAAGCAGCATGCAGACTGATACTGGCCGTTGCATGTTGTTGCCATGCAAGGCTTCAGAAATCACATGCAAGTTGTAACTCTTGCAGAGGAAATGCTGGTTTATACACAGGCCTTTGAATTATTACCCATCTACTTGTTAAGGTTATAAATTGATCAGGGATGAAACCATCTCATATGCATATTAGTGAAATTGGTGCTTAATCATCTCAAAAAAGCATTAAACTGCATGAATAAGCTAATTTTAAGACATAAACAGCCTCTTATGATGTGAGAATAGTTTATTTAGGCTCACTGAACCTAAAATTGTTCTCTTTTTGTTTTCTTTGCATAAAAGAAGGTTTGACTCAACTGTTTCATTCTTCAGTGAAAAGCTGTTTTGTCTGATAAAATGGACCGCAAGTGAAAATCATCAAAATAAATAGAGTTGGCTGTGATAAAGCAACACCTCTAATGGTTCAGAGCGGGCCGTGGGCTCTCAAGTTACAGGAAAAATCCATTCGGGTGATTCAGTCACTGGAGGCAATGCCCAGTGAGCATACACTGGCAATGCAAAAGGACATCGCCTATATGAAACCGCCCTAATGGTCATTTGTGCAGACAAAGTGATTTATTTGTGGAAGTGAGAACGACACTGTGTGAAGTCTGTGGTGCTGAGAGAAAAAAAGAAAAAGTGGGATAAAAATGACATTGTCTGGGGTTAGATACAGGTATGATACACACCATGCAACCATTAATAATTCAACTTACTTGTTAAAAATTAATAAATACAGAAAGGTTGTGGAAGCTCTTTTCTTTAGCAGTTAGGTGGTAAATAAGAAAACATGAATTAAGGACATGCAGGATATGCTTATAAAACATTAAAAAAAACACTTAATTAAAGTTTAAAATGAAAGAATTAAAGGCATGATGGCAGCATGCAATCCTTAGTTTCTGTGTGCCTCTGAAAGATGCTCCACTTATGTCAGCCAGTACACACATGCAATCACATGGGGACAAAAAAAATGATTTTTCACCAAAAATAACCTCCTACCTCTTCATAAAAGCTTTTTGCCCAGACATACAGGATTTCTTTTTTCTTTTTCCCCAAAAAACTTACCATCACCACTGGTTCCACTTCGAAATCAGACGCCATGCTCAGAATCATTCCAAACCATCAAAAAGCACAAAACACTACCCTTACTTTAAGGTACATAACCTATTTAGTGTGTTTTATGGTAATATCTCACTGTGATTGTATAGTGTTGAATAGTTGTTCAAATGTATCATAAACACAGTAATTCCTCATTTATCCAAACCCCTTAAGAAAGCAACACACTTGCAAGTGCACACTGAAGAACTGAGATGTTTTCCTTTTGTAATTTAGATCAAGAGGAATGTGTGCACATGAAGGGCTTCTCTCCAAACCGATGAACAGGGCAAAGATAAATGAGATTCTTTTGTCAAAAAAACAAAAAAAACACAAACATGCACATGTTCAAATAAGCTTTCTTGATGATGAAAAGCACGCTGCTGAGAAAAGCATTCTGACAAGGCACGCATGGAGCTGGCAGGTGCAAAACGACCAAATGAAAAACGTGAAAGGAATATTTGCCAATGTCAAGACCCCAAAGATGTTGACAAATTTGCTTGATAAACAAAGACACGGGTTGGTTAATTTGTTTGAATATTTCCCAAGAGTGAGACTATTATTTTAAATCACAGGTTAGTAAAAGTTCATCAATGCACAGCAATCCTGTCATAACGTTAAAGCCATAAAAGCATCAAAAGTCAATTTTTGATGGAGATGCATTAAATATATTTTTAAAGACCCACTCCAATAATTTTGAGCTTTTTTAATCCCTGTGGTATACTTATTATAATTATTCAGTTTTTAGCCAAATTGTAAAAAGAAAAAAACAGTTATTTCTGGGACATAGTTTCTGCAGAGCGGCAGGAGTTAATCAGAAATTCACCTCAGATTTGTGGGTGGACTGTGTGCATGGACCGACCCCGCCCCTTTTTCCCAATACTGAATGCGTTCTGTTTACTCCCACGATCTTACAGCCCCTCACATCTTCCAACCTAACAATACAGCTGCAACAAGAATGGCGAGCAATAATGGAGCTATCCAGCCGTACAGTTTTGAGGCAGATCTCAGGGAGGAGAGCATTTTTAAGCTCTTTTTCTAACGATATTTTCATCTGCTTCTGATTCCTAACAATTTGAATTAACAAAAAATACAATTCTAAGCTTAATTTTTCTTAATATATGTCCTCCGCCAGAAAAATTGCCACAAGAACACGTTAAAAACACCAAATACCCTATTTTAATCAGAATGGGTCTTTAAAATGTGGATCATTCGCTAAATATCACTCTGTGGCCATACATGCAAACCATATCCAGTATACGTGGGTAAATCTCATAAACTGAAACTCCATAAATAATTGGGGTTTCTAGAAATGAGGTTTTTATTTGGTTGTGTTTGAAGAGAGATAAGCTTTTCCTTAACAGCAATAACACCTGACAGGAACCATTAAAACAATCCCCATATCATTCTTTGTCTCCCACACACACACACTCACATCCTTTCACAAATGTACCCAGCTGGTTATATACTAATCCAGAGTTATAAATCCATTTAATCCCCTTGACAAAGCGATCCCAGCACCATTGTGCTGGTAACACTACACCAAAATGCACTCAACTGTCTATCAGACGATCTGCATCTCTGATGTTCTTGTGCTGTTGATCATGCACACACTTCATGGCTCATGGAATACAATTACTATTCAAGTCGAATGAAGCATCTGGCATGCAAAGGCAGGAAGGAGAAGGATGAAAAACAAATCTGTAAATCAATTCTTTTTTTTTTTTTTTATTTGGCTCATGTAGACATTTTCTTTTGCATCTACAAATTCTTGGCCCTGTAAACTGTGAACTCAAAACTGTGACAACTGTTCAAGGCCAAAGTGACAGACCACACTGTCGACAGAAAAACTAGCAACACTGCCTCTGTTATTATTCAACATATAAGCAACTATCGGGCAGCCGGCTGGCCAAAATGCCATTAAGTCGCACACACGTCCTGCACTGTGTCTGGATGCATTTGGCTGAAGAGACATGGCAAGAGCAAAGGGTTTGTGGGTGACATTTCACATGAAGGAACATGTGTCATGTTCAGTAGACACAACAGCGATGGATGTAATTCGTTTTCCTCTGCCGTTTGACAGTTCAAGAAGATCCTGTCTGCCTGAATCAACCTTATGCCTTCAACTCTTAATGTCATAAGCAATGCTGTGCCGCAGGTTTGGTAAACTTTTGTTCCCATTCTTTTTTTTTTTTTTTGTTTTAAATCAACCGTCTTATCTTCTCCAAAATTACAGTGATTTCTGAATAATTACTAAAAATTTATTTTAGCAATCAGTTTATATTTAGAATCTTTACCTCATTTACATCGCTCTTTGGTCACGAATTCACAAGACAATGCAAAGGTTGCAGTGATATTTAAAGTTATGTGCTCTGAAATTATATCTATATTTATATCTAAATAACTTTTTTTGACATTGCAAATACCATTAAAAGAAACAGAACAGTCTTCATATTTCATAGACAGTATTATTAGCACATTGTTCTGTTCTGGCTCAGAATTCATATTTTAGTCTCCTCAAGGTTAAAGCTGAAAATCGGGGGGGAAATATAATTTTAGGTAAAATGTTTTTTTGTTTATCCAAATAAATTTTGTTCAGTTTAAACTGTGCAATTGCATTTAAGTTTTAAAACAGTAATCAATTTGTAGTGTACAGTTTTAATAAATATACAAATAATCTAATTTATCAACCAGCTGGGTGGAAAAAAAGCTTTGGTACAGAATTTAGTTTTAGAAACCTTTTTTTTTTATAATTATTGCAAATACCATAAGTCATTAAAGAGAAATAATGTTTCCGTATAGTTAAGACTTCTGAATCAATAATACTTTCACGACTAAATGAATAGAATAATACTTTCAGTGAAATAAATGTTGAAATTGTGTGAATTCAGCAGTAAAACTTCTGCAACTTTTAAACTGTTGATAAAAAAATTGCTAAGATAATCATAGTTGCAACAATACAAACAGCTAATTAATAATTGCAGTTAAATTGATGTTTTTTTCATGGAAAAGTTTCCTTTTAATACTGTACAAACTAAATTTCTTAAAAACTAGGTTTTTGATGTTGACATTGCTGCTTAACTTGTGTAATTTAAAGATATTATAATACTATACTATTTCATGTGACTCCACAAACAATATAAATAACATCCCTTTAAATTTTCTAACCCCAATCTGAATAACTAGACTTTTTTAAATTGTCTGTGTACCCAAAAATAACAGAACTGGTGGTATACAGTACAGTACTGTATGTAGCACAGTTGCATTTGTTAAGCAATACTGTTAAGGTGCTTTAAGGAGAAAATGTGAGCCTTGCACTAAAAAGTTTAAACTAGCATAGAATGGATTTGTTAATAAATATATATAATTTGAAGAAATGAAGAGTAATGAGAGTGAGGGCCCCTTTCTCTGTGTCATCACCTTAACTTAATGCATCTATCTAGCAGAGGAGTGTGGCACAGCTCACCGTCTCTCTGATTATCCTCCTTGAGCGAGACTGGAGGAAGAAGAGGGGAACGGGCTGCGTGACCAACCACTCAAATGGAAATTGATAGTTACCACAGCTGCGGATAATTATATTCTGGCTAATTTCCACTCTCCTTACTGTTAGTAATTCATCTGTGCTGAATTTACGCTTCCAGTGCAAATTTTCTCCTCATACCAGCGTTTTGCAAAATAGCCACATTGGCACTACGCTTGCCAAATGGGAGAGTATGCCAGTGGGTGACTTTAATAGAGCTCAGTGACAAAAAATGTGTTATCATATTCCACAATGAACGAGAAAATGAGTTAGAAAAAAAGTTGCCGTTTGAGGGAAAACATGATCAAGTTTATTGCTATAGTAATAATGTACCAAACTGTTTTAGACACGTGGGAAGGGATTTTACCAGCTCCTCCTCCTGTTATAGTAAAAGTTCATGATTTAGAGCACTAATATTAGTCACATAAAATGGATCAGATGAGCCATGTCTGCAAATTTATACATATTTTTCCAGGCAATAAACTATTTGAAATTGTTGCATTTTAATGGCCAAAGTGTCAAATGCATATTTAATTTTGTCCGTCATACATACATTTTTAGAGTTGCAATTGTTGTTATTGTGCTGCAACTCTGTCGGCACAGATGGTCTGGGAACATTAGAGCCAAATCCAGATTTTTCGAGAGACACAGACCAATCATGGACGATTGTACGAGCAGATGTCCTGGAGACCTCTCCATTCTTTGACATCTTTGGGTTTGAAATGATCCAAGAGGATAATCATGGCAGCTTACACAGAGGATCTAATAACTTTAATCCAAGGACTGACAATATCTGGGATAACAATTCAGATGTGAAGAGAATTCTGTCTGAGAAGCACTGCAACTGGTGGAAGAATTAGGTAATCTCAGGTGTTTAGGTATGCCTGCAGCATATTTTTGACTTGTAATAAACCTCTAACATGTTTGTCAGATGCAAATTTCCACAGCCGCTGCTTAAAGAAAGCTGCAGAGTCTCCAGCTGTTTACTTTCGTTCGGCTAATCCTTTTGAAAAGTGACTACAAATAAACCAGAAAAAATAAATAACAAAATACTAGAATGCATCCTAGGAATTAAATGCAGTTCAGCTCTGAGTGTTAGGCTACACGATGACCAAATACAACAGTTAAAAAAGGTCACTGAAAACTGAAAACTCAAAAATAAGTTGCCTATTATTTGCATAATTATTTAATTGTATGACTTTGATAGAATTTTTAAGTATTAAACTTGTATATATTCTCTAGAATCCCTTATCTTTTTTTATTTAAAATTAGTATTAAAGTTTACAAACTTTGTTCTTAAAGTGTAGATTGAATTTTAAGATGACTAATCACTAAAAACGTAATGTTTTAACTGTTTCAGCTGCACTTGATGTTTACCAAAAGATCAAACCTTAATGATCCGAATATGGTCTTGAATTTTTTTTAAAGACTCAGTCTGATGAAAAATTGTGTTTTTGGTCATTTTTACATTTCCTTCTGATATTTTTCGGATGATGAAGGACATGTATAAAGAAAATGTAGCTCAAAATTGCATTTCTGAGTATATTTTTATTTGAATTGGTATAAATATCACACACTCTCATCAATGGGGAGGGGAAAGGGGGGGTTGCTCTGTGCCAACATAGTTTCTGCAAAAACTATCTCCTAGAAAACAACAGGCTTTTGGCATAATCATAATTAATAGACCACTTGGAACGCTTTTTAAAATTGCTCAAAATGTGATTAAGGTGGGTCTTTAACACTTCCCTACTGTAAAATCTTTTAAATTATTTGTTGTAGTTTCTTATTTTTACTTACCAAATGATGCACTTTTTATTTGTTTTTAATGACTGAATAATCCGCTGTTAATTGATTGCATTATTGGTTTATTTTCAATGAATGATTCACTGACTTCAGAACACTTTAAATGTCATCATACATGTAACACTGATAAATAAACCAATGAATTGAAAGACACTTTACACAGAAGAGTTTGAAATTTAAATAAATATGTCAGTCTAAGTCAGTCTAAGACTAAATTACCTATAGATGCAATTCATGTTTTTTTCTATGCTAGCTACATCTGGTCCCAAATAAATACATCCTAAAGCTCAGTTTTTGTGAGGATGTGAAAGAGAGAAGAAAAAAAAACATGTTTGTGTTTGTTTGTGCGGCATGGCAACTCCCTTTAAAGGAGGAGTTTGGTGTCAAAGAATTTCACAAACACCCTTTGACAGTTGGGAGCAAATGTACTTAACAAGTCAAAAATCCCCCTTAAAACCCCTTTAATCTTTTGATTCTAATATCTGTCTTTAGACTGAGAGACAGCAGTACGGTATACTCTTAATCTGCTTTGTTTGAGTGAATGCTGCAGGGAGCCCCTGGACAATATGGCACATTCAGAGATAAAGTGCAGTCACATGGTTTGTTACACCATGACAGATGTGCTCAAAAACATTTAATAGCAAGATTTACTGTTTCTGACTGAAATTTAACTCATATGTGAAAATAAGTGTAAAACTCCAGACATGTTAGATAAGACAGGCCTAAGAAATCATACAAAAAGCAAACATACTTCATTTTAAATTATGCAATTATGTCTTATAAATTAATCTTGTGTTTTGTAATGTGTGTATTTTTATCAATCTCTTAATTGATTGTCTTATAATTATTTTTTCATTGTATATCCTTTTTATCGATTCATGATTGTTTTTAATTGTTGTTTTTAGCCTGTTTTCTTGGGACAACTGATTAAAAAATAGTCGCTGGGTTAATTCAGGCTCCTTGCAGTGTTGCTTTTTATGTGCACTTCCCACAGATACAAATAAAATTGAAATTGAAATTTTAACAAAGTACTTTAATTATGATCAATAATGAAAATGTTTTTTTTTCATTATTAGCTTGACAAATGATTCCCTGGAGTAAACTACATTTTAAATAAACACTATGAATTTTCTTTAAATTATGAAGTCATTGTTGTTAAGTGAAGATGTAAATGTAACATCAACTAATCATTGTCTTTGTGATTGTTTGACTTATTTCAAAAGTTAATTTATATCAGCTGGGAGTAAGATCTAAACAGGGAAGAAGGAAATGAAACCAGTACGAACACTGCAAAAACTGAATCTTAAAACATTTTTTTAAGTGTCTTATATCTGTTTTTGCAAGAAAAAGTATTTTTATCAGGAAAGTTTTTCAAAAGCAAAATAATTTAGTTCATGAAAACATGTCGTATTGACTATAATCTTTTTCTTAAAATCAGATTTCTTGGTAGGACCATTTTTCGTAACCCACTGGCAGATTTTCTTAACTTTTTTTTTTTTTGTTGCTATTTTAAAGAAAAGTTCACAAATTCTACGAATGTTTTTTTTCTTATTTCTAGGAGGCATGTCTTTTTTTTTTTGTAGTTTGGCAGATAAAGAGATCCTCCAAACATGGTTGAACATGAAACAAATCGAAACCCTTTTGCTACCAAGATGATGGTAACAAAACAGAGAACCAGGCTTTTATTCTCTTATTTATTATCTGAACTATGCATTTTTACTTAATTACCATTTTCAACATGTGTGCACACAACCTACATGTTTATATCATGTAGATATTGCTTTTTTGCACAGATTGTGGTGATGGTTTACTATCTCATAAAGAGGGTGACAATGAAAGGAATTCTATTCCATTCTATTGTATTGTATTCTATTCTATAGTCCCATTACCTTCAACAATATATTTATTTCAGGTAATATTTTTGAATTTCCTTGCCATTCATCCATTTCACATTCTCACAAATATCAGCTCAGAGTTATAAAAATGAAACTACTATCCTAAAAGTCTGCATTTATTTATAATTCTTGTTTAAATCTGTAAAGTTGATCATCATTACCTCCCACACTCGTGAGATTGATTTGCTTTCACTGAATTTCCGCTCTTATAAAAGTTCAAGGAGCCAAATTGCATTTTAACCAGTTCAATACCAAACCAAAAGAAAAGCAGCGTCCCAAAAATTGGCGGATTTAGAGCGGAGAGTGTTTACCACAAGGAAAATGTACAAAGTTAAAAGGACTTCAATCCCATCACTTCCATGTTAAGTTACCAGGCACAAACAAAGCCGCATTTCCTCTAAACCTCTTCAAAAACTAGAATCAAGTTAAGACTAATTATCCTCTCATTTTGGTAGTCTAAACAACCCTTGTCTTCCTCATTTATTACCAGATTGTTGAGTACAAAAGCGTCTGAGGGGCTCAGTTTGCCTACATTTCCCAGAGGGGATCCTCAGCCTCTCATCAGTGGGCACCCATCTCTGCACCACCTACATCTACTGCAATGGAGAAAGACGACTAGAAATGTGAGCAGATACTCCGCATTACTGGATGCTAGTTTAGTGACACATTGAAAAGTAATTAACAAGTAATAATAAGGACACCTGCCCTCCAAAAAAGTAACAAAAAATTAGTTATGTTGTTTTATGATCCAATAGCCAAGTCAGTCTTTATATTTACTTTAGAAATAAATTCCATGTTATTTTATTTTCCTGTAATTATAGTTATTAACTAATGACTACATAGATCAAATTACACTAGATTACCTCACTTTTTTGATAGGCTAAATGCTATTCTGTTTGTTGTAAAATTCAACAGTTTCTTTAAATAAATAAAAAATATTAATTTGAAAAAAAAAACATGCAAATAAGTAATTAAAATGTTAGTTGGCTGCATGCTTTGGGAACATAAAGGAAGGTAGAACATTATATGGATGTTTCTCACATTGCAGGTCAATCCTTTCTGAATATATAGTAGTGCATACATCTGTTTTGTTATTTTATGCTCAAACAGAATTTGTTTTCACAGCTGATGACGATGATTTAAATTCGACCTCTGTTGTGATATTTCTCCTTCTGTTGCCGGGATATCATGCATCAGCTTATCTGCAAAGCACAAGTTGTCTTAGGGTTTTGCTGTTTCACAAGGTCACAGAGGCAAAGCAACGACTTAAAGTCACAGACAGATGCTAAACTGTGACAGCCCAAGCTATTCAGATATTTGGATCACACAAACATGAAAATGACAAATAAAAATACTGGGCAGCAGTACTCTGTCCTACTTTCTCACCTGGAGTGATTTAAGGTTGACTAATGCATGATAAAAGAATTTTATCAGGATAAAACACAGAGCAATGCCTATGTTATTTCTCTGAAGTGCAATCAAAAGGAGAGATTCTGGGAAACTTTCTGATCATAAACCAGTGCATTTAAATAATTGTTTGAGCTTATCAAAGGGATTTTTTTTCGTATGTGTGTGTTCAGTGTGTGTGCATACATTCATTGTAATGGGAGTGCTTGCTGGTGGACCGGGGAGTGTTGACAGGTCTGTTGGCAAATCCTATAATCCCTTCATCTGATCAAAGTAACACAACTGCTTTTAAATTATTTAATGGAAGGATAAGTGTTAAACTTCGATTGAATAGGCATTAGGTGCACTTGAAGAAAATGAGAACAGTTCCTGATGTCTTCACAATCAAATTTGTATTTGTTTGGTTTTTACTTTATATCTGCAATTTGTCTAAAAGGTGGCCTGACATCTTAAGCCTAAAATGCTGTCTGAATGTTTTTGACTGCAGTTGATGGCAGTGAATTATAATGTCAAGAAAAAGCATTTTGCAGATACGAAAAAACAGAAAAAACAGGAAATTTGGTGCTATTTCTTTTAAAATGCTTTTTGTTTTATTATTCACCTGGAGTTTGCAAAGATTTATAAGCATACAATCAGATTAGAGTTCAGTGCAAAGGTCAAATCAGTGCATATGTGTTTCTATTTTTATAGCCAAAAGCACATTTAGATTGTTTAGCATACTAAAGCGCAACCCTGCTGTGCACATTATTAAAATGATGTGGAGAAACGAGGTTGTTAGAAGTCCTGCAGAAGTCTTAAGAGCTTTAAAAGTCCACGTCAGCACTTCATGGATAGCTTGCTTTCCCTTGCAAGCAGGACAGAAAGGTGTAATTGTAGAAACATTTTGAATATATCAAACCAGTGAACAACTGCAATTTGGAAGTAACAACTTCTTATTTTGTCATCAACATTTCTAGTTTATTTGCATTTGATCAAACATAACATGCATTTTATGATATTGCTTGTAATAATGTATCGCTCTACTATGTTTATTTTACTGTAATTGACTTTTATGCAGAAAACTCTTGGTATAGCCTGTAAACTTAAAATTATTCAACTAAAATCATTGGATCTAATATTTATGGTTTATTTGGGTATTTTTTTTTTCCCTTAAGGAGGATTTCTTAGGAATCTGACATTTTCATGAATGCATCACATTTATGACCTTAAACACTGGGACTGTTTTTAAGAGGTTTTTTTTCTTCTTTTTTTATTGTTTATAGATTCTACTGTATTGCTATCTATGGTAAATCAAAAAGCAAGACAATGAAAAACTTTTACACACACACACGAATCTTTGCTGCATATAAAATGTTGGTGTTATTATCATTGACTGTAAATGAGAACTGGACAGAGTGAGTGTGACGTCACCCAAAGAAAATGATTTACTTCCAACTCCAATCAGTTGAACTCTAAGTCGGTGTGAGTTAATGTTTCTATGGTAACCACTCTCACCATTTGGGAGTGGGCTTGTTGGAGGTCAACACTTCTACCACTTAAAAGCGAGCTCACCACTGCACCAAATTTGTCAATCAAATGTTTTATATATACTGTTACTGAGGCATTTGATTGGCCAGTTTAGATCTTAAACAGCTTACAGAAGAAAAGTCATTAAAAATAGGATTAGCAAGAAATGGTTAAAAAAAAAAGCTAACAAAGCAAAAACTTTTATTCTGCCAAATAGAATGACATAGTAACAGCTGTTAATTTCTCATTAGATGTTCATGGGATTTTGGCCTCTTGGAGCCAGCGGGTACTTCCTGTTTATAACTCCACGAGGGAGGGGTCACTCAGTCTAGTTCTCATATGCAGTTAATGGTCATTGGTCGACTGTAGACAGCTTGCTCTTGAAAAGGGCAATGGTACCATATGGCTGGCTTGTCCAAGTCTTTTTGCTGGAGTACATAATTCTGCATTTAGAAAACATTCACAGCAATATAATTGCATCCCAGCCAGCTTCTTTTTAATAATGTGGAACTGTTTACATAAATAATCCTAATGCAACAGAAGCCTTTGAAGAATTGTCAGCAACATTCACCAGTGGTCTTTTTGCTCATCAGTGATGTTTAGGCATAGTGCTGATAATTATAAAATGTGGACTTTTTTGAGTCATAATTAAGGGTAATATGCAAATCTCAATTGAAGATTCAATTTGCAATTTGATCATGCAATTTGAAAATGCATTTCTAAATGACAATTCAATTTGCAATTCAGGCTTGGAATATAAAAATACATTTTGCAATTTAGAATTCAATATTAAAATGTACAATTCAGTTTAACAATTTCCAAAAAATGAATTTTTTATGAAAACAAAATCAATTCAATTTTAGGCAAACCATGTATTAAAATCTTATTTTTTACTATTGTATAATCGATTGCAAAAATGCATTTTCAAAATGAAATATTAAGGAATAAATTGCAAAATGCATTTGTTGTTTGAATTATGTCATCAAAAACGTGTGACAATTTTAAATGCAATTGCTTTTGTTTGTATTTAATTATTATTTTTTTAAATTTTCATATTGAATTGTATATTTTAATATTGAATTCTAAATTAAAAAATGTATTTTCATATTTCAAGCCTGAATTGCACATTGAATTGTCATTTAATTTTTTTTTTCAAATTGCTAATTGAATTTTCAATTGAGAATTGCAAATTTATTTGAATTAGGACTCAAAAAATCTTCCAAAATCAACATCTAAAGAAATGTCGTATAGAACAGTAATGTCTTTTCATTTCTTTTTCTACAGACCTTGATAACATAGAAAAGTTTGTCAGTAGTTTCATATTATCAGAAATAATTAATTTTAAGTAAAAATTATATAATTTCATAGATTTCCATATGTAGAATTTTGTAAAAAATTGATTCTATCAAAGTTAATGCAAGTTTAAGGTTATTGTTGTAAAAAAGTTTAGGTGAAATATGTCCAGTAGAACAAAATAAAAAATAAAAAATTGCTGTTTAATAGTTTTCTCAAGTTCAGGAAGAACACCTTGGTTAAAAGGTTTTCTTGTGGAAGAACCAGAATTTATTTGTCCTGTTAAAACTAATCATGGTGCAGAAGTAGAGCGGTCGACCTCTGATTGGAATATCTCGGGTTTGGATCCCCTCTGTGCACCTATTTGTCGAAGTGTCCTTGAGCATGACACTGAACCTCACATGGCTCCTTTATAGGCTTTCGCAGGTGTTGGATAGCGGAGCTGCCATCAGTGTATGAATGGGTGAATAAAGTATACGCTTTTTACCATTTAACCTGCTCAATTTGGGAAGCTATTGGTAATTAGTGGTATTTGGCAAGAACTAGAGAATGTGAATTTTTTTCTGTATGTCTTCACAGGAGTGAAAATAAACGTGCAAACAGAAATCTGATGTAAACTTCAAAAAGATCGGGCTCCAGTGTTGAGCCCAGACTCACCAGGGGCAATGTAATGGCGCACTGACTGACTGCTGCTCTCAAATTCCATGGAAGCTCCTCAAGGTTCAGTTCGAACCCAGAGTGTGCCATGCTTAAAATGCTCAGCTCACAGTGTGCAAATAGAGGCCACAGTGGCCTTTTTTTACATCAGGCTGCTGTACTGCTGTAGTAAATGATTTAGGGGGTAGTGAAATATTGATATGCTTAAAATTATCCCAAAAAAGTAAATCAGATATGCTCAACGTTGACTTCAATGTGAATAAAATACCTGAAATTGTACAGGACCTCCTCTCTTCCAACCCACTTTTCCAATCAACAAAAGCAAGCACTTAATGTTTTCTGAGAAAAGGTCCTATGCTGGTATATATTTTCTTGTAATACAGTTTAATTATTTAAAATTAATGAAATAGCTTCTTATTGTTTTTCCTTCCTCTTTAATATGTTTTCAGGAAATCCTAAATACGAAGGTGTATCATAAGTTTTCTATTTGTCACATTACACTTGCTTATTCTTTCTCTTCTTTCTCGTCATTTCGTTTTTATAAAATTTCCCTTTTAAACTCATGACTCCATACAGCAGACCTTCTAGATGTCTGCAGGAAAAATGGTATTTTAAGGATCATGCTTCATAACTAATCCATAAACCTCATCTGTATCTATGGCCGCCAGGCTCTTTTTTTGTTGCCATCACTACTAATCCACTGCAGGAATTGCAGTGATATCACTCATGTTTACTCCATCTGACTCAGATGATTATTCCTGCTCTTCCATTCGAGGTAACCCATTGGAGATGTTTCATAGGTCAACCAATCCCCACAGAGCCATTTGACAGGAATGGAAGACACCTTTGGGGACAGAGAACACCTGCATGTTTTGCTAATGAGGCCTTGCAGGAGATTCATTCTCTACAAAAAACTGTAATGCAGATCAATAGCACACATCGTGAGACGAAGACAAACACAGGTTGTTAGCCAAAAAGAGGATTTGAATTCATTACTTTCAACGGATAGTGCTGAGAACAAAGTAATTGAATTTTTAAGCTCAATTCATGTCAACAGAAAAGGCCATGATGTGCTCAATGTTTGTTTCAAATGTGATTCACCCCTTACCTTCACTGCAGTCCTTTCCTTGGAAGCCCGTGTGGGAGCAGTCGCACGTTGGTTCGTTGTCAATCAAACTGCAGATTCCTCCATTTTGGCACATGTTGGCTGTACCACAGATGTCCATTAAGACACCCTCACTGTTGATGATTGCGCACTCCGTGTTGTTGACCGTCACATCCGTTATCCATCCAGCGAAGGGGGGTTCATCTTTGACGGCGGCCGATGTCAGACGCAGCGCCACAGAGCGTAACTCCGGAGGTATTCCACCCACGAACAAATGGCTAAAAACAGTCATGTCACGCCTTTTTGACATGACCTCCACCCACTTTATCTCATTGTCCACCATCAGGGTGGTGTTCTTAAAGTTTCTCCTTATTGTCACAGTGTGCCATCGGCTATCGTTGACCGCCGTGTCAGATATGACGGTTGCAGGCTCAGCACAAAAAATAGAGAAACGGAGACTGAGTTTGCCGTTTCGAATGAGAAGTTCTAAAAAGTCACAAAATCCTTCATCGTCGAAATAAACTAGCAGCCCGTGGGAGCTTTTTGTCTTCATGTTGAAGCTCATTTCACTTTCACAACATGCATTCCACACTGGAAACCTCGCCCACTGTCCCTCAGCACCTGTAAACTCCAAACAAGTGCCTATTTCTGCTAAACAGCAAAGAAGCACCACAGCCAACATGATCTGAGCGCTATAAGCTTTTTTAACAACCATCCTGTACAGATACAATCTCGAAAAACTGTGAAAGTTACAGTCTGGATTTTCTTAAGACCTTTGACTGACTAAAAGCAATGTTGGGTTGACTGACTGCCTATGTGGAGAAACAGGTTTGAACAGGCACATGATAAGAGATTAAATATCATCACAGATCTGCACATTAGTGGTCTTAGCCAACATTTATGTTTTGGAACTGACACCATTACTTCATTCTCTCCAGCCCACTTTAAAAATCTCTCACTTTTCCCGCCAAAGCAATTTGAACTGTTCAGAGGTCTTCTCTGCCATGGCTGAGTTAGAAAAAATGCACAGATCCGAATATCCACTGGGCACCCTTGTAATAATGAATGCAATTATGGGAGAGTTCTTTCTGATGCTGGTTAGTTTGTAGACCGTTTCACTTTAGTTGAAATGGCAGTTTTAATCTTGGTGTCCGTGCCAGGTCACTCGGAGCCTCGCTTTGGGCTTGGGCTTTTCACTTTGCTTCCTCAGTTGCAAAAGGGTAAAATGCCATGCTTGCTGATAAGCACAAGAAAGGGTTTCAAGGCAATCCTCTGTGTCAATGCTTTCTGTGTAGAAAAAAAGAAAGATTGTAAGACAGCATTAGCACTTTCACTATATCCATTAACAAATCCACTCTGGCCAATGCTTCAATCAAAATCTGAATAAGCCTAATCCCATAAATTGAGCCATTTGGCCACTTACAGTCCTTTGTTATACTAGCTGTATGGTTAAACTGTGATCACATTGCAGGGACTTTCCAGAAAGCCCTTGACAATCATATTTGTTGAGATAAGTAGAGGAGCACTCAACTTAAACAGTGGTTTAAATAATGATGGGTGTGCTATAGTGTTGAAAAAAGGGGGGGAAAGCAAAGTAATAATAATAATAATAATAATAATAATAGTAATAATATAAAGGAAATAGTGTTTTTTATTATTTCCAAACCTAAAATTAGGTATAAGATCTACAGCTATTTTATCAGGTCTGCCTTCAGCAGAGAAGCAAACGTGAAAAAAGTGCGTCATTTGATTCACAATGGTTGGTTTGTGCTGGACGAACCAGTCGCTCCTCCTCTGGGGTGAAATCAGACTCTAGAGCCTCACGTCTTCATAATTTTCACTTGTTTGGACCACACAATGCACTTTTCTCTTTCAAAATAAATGCTTTTATTTTCAAAGAACCTATTTCAAATCCTTACTCTGAGTTTGCAAGTAAGACGAAGAGGAAGTGTTAATGATGTCAGTTTACTCGTAGAGATGAGCTTTAATAAGTAATGCATTTAACCCCAGGCTATTGGTGAAAACATGCAGAATATGCATGCAAAAATAACGGCATTTAAACTGGTATCATGTTTATCTATGACATTATAATGGTCCTTCCTTCCGCCATAAAAGCACCTCATCCTGGATTTTACCACCATCTCATCAATAATATGCAAGATCTGAACATATCACAGCATGAGATGTAAAAACAGAGTAGAATCCAATTTTACGGCGACAGCTACAGCAACACTTCTGCGCGCAACTAAATCCTTTAAAACAGCGTTCATTTTACCTTTGCGGATGCACCCACTTCCACGGGACCCCAGATAGTTGCAAACCGGAGACAAAAAAAAAAAAAGAAAGAAAGAAAAATGCAATTTTATACTACAAGCCTCGATCTAATTTCCTTCTAATCAACACATTCCATATGTTCGGTCTGCTGCTTTTGCGTCCGATCTTCTTGCGAATCCCACACATCAAGGTATGCTTTCAAGTGAATCACAGTATCAGCCGAGACAAATGCGCAGAGAAAAATGTCCACTTTCACTCTTACTCCACTTAAAAAAAAAAAAAGAAAGAAAAAACCTCACAGGCTCGGTGGCAAAAAGAAAAAAATTACCTGAAATATGTTGCTCGTCCAAATGTATCTGAAAACAAACATAACTGTGGAGGAAACGAGACTGTCGGATGGAGTTAGCGGGAAGCGCACGGCGAAAATCCAGTTATCTTGGTGGAAGAGGAGGCGCAATCTGGTTTCCCTGTTGAGTTTATCCAGTGACTGTGAGGAGCCACAGACAGCGCGCAGATCACGTGTCTCTCCGGGTTGTCTACCGGGGAGGGGCAGAATGCAGTACCTTGGACAGCGCCTTTCCCTTTATCAGCAGGCATCCACGAGAGATGATGGGACAGCAACTTTTGGAAAATAAGCTTCATTGATGTACGCACACACATATATGGATGAAGCAGTGAGGGTGCAACATTAGAAAAGTTTCTTTTTTTCTTTTTTGCTCTTTAATACAATACATCCTTACAGTCATTAGTGAGACCAAATTAAAAATCGGAGCAAAGAACTTTAAGTTGTTGCTGGATTTAAGTATAATAGAGAGCTTTACCCCTCCTGTTCTGAGTCACCTTGCCCATTTTGAAATTTAAGAATCTAATGTATGTTTGTGTGTGTGTCTGTGTGTGTGTGTGCGTGCGTGCGTGCGTGTGTGTGTATATATATATATATATCATTTCTCCATTTTGAAGCGTATCCTACTTATCTTACTTAGTGTAATCAATATATAAAAATAAAATAAAGGTTAAATTACTGTATTTGTAATTCAAATGGGAACAAACATAACAAACATTGTTAACAGGGTAAACAGATTATATAAATATCCAAAAATCAAATTTCCCACATATAATAGAAAAAAACATTTAAAAAAATAGCCCCAAAAGGTATTCATGTAATAAAAAGTAACTTTAGCTCGGCTTTCTGCAAGTTTTTTTGTTGGAAGTGAAGCCAAAATTTTCCAAAGTATAAAATATTGGCAATGCTAATATAAGCATTCTAATATAACATACAAATTTTACATACAACCTTTTTTTTTTCCAAATAAAAGAAAGGATATAAAAAAAGGGACCTTTACTTGACCTGGATTTAATATGATAGAGTTCAGGTAATTCAGACTGTACTGCCTTTAAAAATGTAGCATCAATAAATGTTACTGAACGAGCTGTCATTGGTATCTATTTCAGTTTTGCTTGGGTTTTATTTTTTCAAAGTAAGCATACAAATATAAATAAAAACTGGTTACTCTGCACAACCCACTATGACAAATGGAAAAGAAAGTATTTGCAAGTCATTTTAACAAGAATCCGATTCATATAATTTCTGTTTGTCAGTACGATTCATAGTCAATTTTGGTTCATTTTGAACGATCTGCTTCACTGGCCTAAAAATAAATCTAAAACATCTTTAGCCAAAACCTCAGCGTGACTCAGATATAGAAACAAGGATACTGAACAGTGCAGGTGAAGTTTTCCAGATTCCTTTTATTTCTTGCAAAACAATCAAGTGCAAATTATATATGTGCACAAACAAACAAGTAAACAAGGATTAATGGCAAATCCATTCACATTTTAGTTTCATAAAGTTCAAAATAATACAAAGGGAACATTATACCACATTGTATGGTCACATGTCTTTTGCAAAATTCAAAGTGTTTCCACACATTGTACAGTAATGGGCTGATCATTTTTGCTGTCATCACATGTGTGTTGTCTGCTGTGATGGCACTTGGCTGTTTTTACGCTAATAAAGAAAAAAAAAGATCTCCCTGTCACTTGATCCAAATGAAATCCAATAAAATAGATTTATTTCACTTTAAAAGTACTTTATAATGCTGTAGGTAGATTCAATTAACAACTTGCCTCAGACAGATCAATCTGGTTATAGGAACATAAGTAATGCTACTTTTGCCAGATGGTAGGTAAACAATCCTTTGATCTCAGCGACAAACAAGACAAATGAGCTGATCTTAGACTTTTGAAGGAGTAAGAAAATAGCAAACTATTTCTTCCTGGGTGAAAAGGGACAAGGTGTTGCAGGATATCATAGAAACCCACATAATTATGTGAGCAAGGGTCATCATCAATTCTGACGGAGAGAGACCTTTATGAAAGCTTTGTTCAGTCATCTGTTGAGGATGTTTATTAAAAGATCTTCATTCAGAACTAAGTCTATTTCAACATCTTTGATTCAAGGACTCATTGCATGAGGTCTTTGTGATGACTGTTTGTTTATATGATTCATCTTTTCAAACTGCAATGTTGTAATTTCCAGTTGTGGATTAAAGAAAGTTTAATGGCGTTGACCCGAGCAGCACGGCTTGGCTAATGATCTTTAACACAGCCATGTCTAAAAGGAGCAATTACTCCACTGACAAATGCAGGAAGGATGCAATCTGTAACACGAACCATGCCCATTATAGTTACTTTAATGTACTTTGTATCCTGAAACTAATCAAGTGAATCACACACGATAAAGGTTTTTTAAAGTTAAGGTTTGCTAATTATTTCTTTTTTATTGAAAAAAAATATATTGTATTGAGTTTTACACCTTATAAGCTTGATGTTCACTGGCACGAGTGGACTCCTGTACATGTTTGTTGTTGCAGCATGGCTCAGCTGAAGGTTCTGGCAGTATCAAGTATGTTTAGAGTACCATCCATAAAATGCAGAATACTGTATTTTTTGGATAAGTCAGACCACATCCCAGGGCATAGTTCTAGTTTATAAATAATGGTTTAAATATAGTTGCACCATTTAAGAGGCTGAGGTTAAAGAGAAACTGCTCACTGGAATAGCTTAAAGCTGTAGTCATGAATGGAAGAGACAAATGGGTGGGGATCTGAGTGATGACCTAGTGTAATAAATTAGTTCATCAAGTGTCCTTGCAGGGTGACTGTGAACATCCTCAGTCTTCCAGTTGATGTCATCCCAGGATTCTGTTCTTCAGGGAAGTGGACGTTAAAAGGTTATTGAGATGTTTCACTGCTCATCAGAGTCAATCATCCAAGTGGCCAATCTGTATGTGGAGTAGAAAGCAGAGCCCTGAAATCCTTCCCTGGAACTGGCCCCTAACACTGGTAAGGATACTTAGATGACATATGAGTTTAAGAAAGAAACAGGAAGTAGAGGAATGTATTTGCCACATCAGTGCAGTGGACCAATACATTAGGTTCACTTGGGGAAACCCCAAGAACAATACTAAACTATTCTAAACCATACTAACAACTAGAGTGTGGTATAAGAGCACCATAGGGCAGCATCACCTGTGTGTCAGTAAGTGCATGTAACTTCCATCAGCCTTCAAAATACTTCATGAGGCACATACAGCATGTTCGACAATGGTACATTCCCATTTCCACCCCTTGGTGAAAGCCTCAAGAGAACTGCAAGACACACATGTGCTTCCCTTAAGATGCACACGTCCATGGGCCTGGACAATCCAAAATCCCACAACACCCATATGTGACGAAGACCTAACTTTTCTTTGACATGATTCTAAACTCAGATCTGTAGAGAGAGAGAAAAAAAGCTACATATACTGATCAGAATCTCATGTCTGAATCCTACAACCTGCCTGACTATAAGACATACAAATGATCAGAAAAAGGAAACCACCCAGAAGAAAAAATACCAACAAAATCTGAAGGAGTAATAAAAAGACAATAACTCTGCCCCCCAGAACTGCAGTTAACCCAGCTGGACTTAGCCACCAAGAGAAGATGTTGCAGCGTGGAATCCAGGAAAGATGAGGAGCAACAAGCAAAGCTGTCCTCCATTTTGTGTCCGAAAGCTTGTCAGCACACTCGACATCCCTGTCTATTTAGACCCAGCAACACTCTGAGACAATAACTGATCCACCCCAAAGGGGAAAACACTGAGAGGGGAACAGAGCTTCCAGTGCATTTAGGAGGGCTCTCGGCTACAGTGGGAAAAATAAATAATCTCTCCACAAGAAAGGACAGCAGAGAAGAGTCACAACATCAGGCCACACTTGCACCTGAATGACAGTGAACTCTCCTCTGAAGACCATGAAGAGCAAATTATGAAAAAGAACAATATATGGCTTGAAAGAGGAATAAATCCAACATAGAGAAACATTGTTTATTCCTATTTCCCACGTACAATCCTGTTTTGACATCTTTCCCTAGGGGACTAGAGTCCCATTCACACCCACCACACACCAACAATAAACTACTGACAAGTGCCACCACCCCTGAGCCACACCAAGACCTTCACCAAGTCATAGGACATCACTGGATCATTGACAGTGCATTTACAAGCATGACAAATAGGTATTTACCTTTTTTTTTTTTTTTTTTTTTTACCATGCACCTCTTTTTAAGCAGTCAGCACATAAATAATCTAAACTTTCCATCAGCTTTAGAACTGGAAAAGCTGCTTGGATGAGCAGTGAAACATCTTCCAGATCATCCTTTAAAGTCCAGATCCTCTGAGGAAGTGTGTCCTGTGTCCTTGAATGGATCCGATAAACCTTAAGAAAATAAAAACGTTCTCTGTAAGGGGAGAGAAAGCTGGGAAACCATATCTTATCGGATACAATGCTTCCATTAGCTCAGTTAACAAGATGAAAACCAAGATTTATCATAAGCAGGAAAAAAAAACATCATTTGAAAAAAAATACTATTAGCATGACAAAGACACACTCATAATGTGGCACCTAGTGAGGGCTTTTTGAAAGCTTGCAGCCTGAACAGGCGTTGCCGTTTTATTCTAAAGCTACTTCAAGAGGAAATGTATTTTCTTGCTGCATTCAGCTGAAAAAAAATATATATATATATATATATGTATGTATATATATATGTATGTATGTATGTATGTATGTATGTATGTATGTATGTATGTATACATATATATACATATACGTGTGTGTGTGTCTGTTTGAAAAAAATATAATTAAAACAAAATAAAAATGAATAATATTGACTTGATTTAGGTTATTTGGTCGGGCAAACTTTATATGACTCTTTTCTGTCAGTCATCTAATTCAAAGTTATTCCATCAGATCTGCTCTGCATTTTATATTATATTTTCAAGCTTCCCGTTTTTGTAAACCGCAGTGACATGCATAGCAAACAACGGCAAAAACACACCTTTTTAAATAAAACAACATATATTCTCTTTAGATTGTGAGATATCTTCTGTGAATACAGTCATAAAAATGCAGAACGGAAATTATGTAACACAAGATGAAACCTTTTTTTTTTGTCAAGGCTTTCACTAAAAGAGTAGCTGAGCTGGTCTAAAGCACATCTTGTCCACAAGGCAAGCCGTGCACCAGAATTTTTATAGGCTCCTGTCAGGACCAATTGAGGTGCAATCAGTCTCTCAGTTCAGCTGAGAGAAGTCGCCTTATGTGTCTCATGTGATCAGGAATCTCACGCAGCAGAGCTTCAGGAGTGCAGTGTGAAGAGATTTTATCGTTGCCTCTCCAGGATGTTTAATGTATACCTTTTTAATTTCAAAAATCAAGACATGTAGGTTTACTTGCTGAAATGCTGTACTGCAATACTATTTCTTCAGAACCGTTCAAACCAATAAATCACAAATCTTTTTTGGTATTGATCTTCACAACATCAAATGACTAAATTAAAGTGCTTTTTCATATTAATCGATGTCTAAAAACACTACAAATGCAAACTACAGAACAAGAGGATTGTAAAACAACAAAAATAAATTAAACAAATAAAAACAAAGAATTGTTGTAATTTTAACATAGTAAAAGCCAGTTTTTTTACGCTGGGTCTTGTATTTTCATTGAAAACAAGTATTAAAAAATGTGTACTCAATGATAAATTTATATAATTTTCTGTGTTCCAAAGGTTTAAGATTACATTAAGAAAAAGATTGCTGTGAATAATATAAAGCAGACAAGATGATTACTTAACATTAGAGTTTTTCTGATTATTAATAACTCTAGACAGTGAATACATGAAGGGCTGATCCCCCCCCCGGAACCAGCCATGAGCTAGATTGCTGACAAATTGGTTTCCAAACATGTCATTGTCCAACAACTGATGATGGTCCCTCATTTATCACAGGGATTATGTTTTAAAAAATAACCCGCAATAGGTCAAATGCACAAAATAGGATAACAAATGTTTTAACTCCTCGTCAAACACTTTATTTACATTTTTCATACAGACACAAACATTTTCACACTTATCTCTCTCGTTTCAACTCTCCAAGTTCAAACCTTCTCTGCAAAATATATCCAGTTTTATAAAATGAAAACAAAAATCTAATATCTAATGTGATTGAAGATTTATGTAGTGTTGACAAACTGCAGCAGACATGTCACAGAGGGGATTGATTGATAAGGTCTCCATCCAATCAGGATGCAGAACACTGAGCACTGTTTAAATTAAAAAAATTGAACTGGAACTGCGAGAACGGTTAAGGTGAGCCATGATTTAGGAAGGTAACACTGTGTATCGCGCAGCCTACATTCTGATTTTATTATTCGTGCTTTCGCTATGGCATCACAGTTTGTTTCTGAAGTTAACACAATAAAGCTTTTCAACTTCCCACAAGCGCAGGACCTTCACTCCCTATTGATTCAGAAGACACTGAACCAAAGCTTAGGACTACCTCTTCCACTCAAAAGCTTGTAGATTGAATCAAATTGACTTTCCAGACACACCTGTTGTTAATTTGCTGATGGATTTTGCTTTTGAGGTCAAGGCCATAGACAATAGATGAGTACACCTCTGGTCTTGCTCAAAATTCCTAATGAAATTCTGTAGATTTTTGCAAAAATCAATCAGGAAATGGTCCAATTTCTTTAACTTTTTCATTCAAAACCAGGGGGAAATTTTTTTATGTTATTATTATTTTTGATAACTTTCATTTTTAACTCAAGAATGTGACCTCTTCATCTACTTCCTGTTTCTGTCTAGTGCCTCTTTACCACCTTTATTTAACAAAGTTAATCAATTCCACTGTTATTTACCTTCCATTTTTTACCAGGTCATAGTTTGCTTTGCAGCTAGTTTCAGCCTCATCTTTATGTCTACTACCTGCCAGTCCAAGTTTGAACTCTCTACTAATTTTAACCTGTAAAGGTTCTGTGGTTCTGTTTGGTTTTTGAGGTTTTCGGTCATGTTCTGAGTTGTCCTCAGTCTCACTGGTTTCAGGTTCATCATGACCCACAGTTGTCATCATTTTAGTTACTGGTAATTGCCCTCAGCTCATTTGAGTGTGTGGTTTTCAGTTCATTTTTATCAGGTCAACTGCTCTGTTGTGTCACCTTTTTGTTGCTCCGTGGGTTTTGTCTTTTTCAGTTTGTTTTATGAAATGTTTTACGATCATTTAACCAGGAAGTTTATTTTTCTCTCTGTCACCATGCCTGTTCTCCTGCATTTTGGAGTTTCCACCACCAGTTTCTGACAGAACTCTGTGACTCTTGTCTGAGTAAGGCTTAAATGGGTTATGAGTTATCCCTGAGGTAAATTCTGAATTTCTCAACCTTAGAGGATGGATGCATGTTGATGGCCCTTTCTGATCATCTGGACCTGGATATATGTTAGAAACCTTGGAATTTAGAAGGAAAGAGACAGGGAGTAACACAAATGGTGAGAGCACACATTTTCCCAGCATGCATATGCAGTCAACATCAAGACCTGAGGTGCTAAGCCTCCATTCTCAAGCACAGAAAAGGGCATCTTCCTTGCTCTCTGTTTTCCTCAGAAGCTATCTCTAAAAGAGAATGTTTCTAATTAACTTAAAATAAATGTATTTGTTTAAATAGTAAGCACTTTAAATGTTAAAACTGAAACACTTTTAGCAGCAATTAATCCAGAAAGCACTGTTTTTGACTTTGCTTTTTACACACATGCATGTCATTTAGGATAGAACCATCTGCCTGATAACTACATTTATATAAAATAGTATGATACTTAAGTTATTGAGAGTTATTGAGACAATTTTTCACATCCTACTTCACTTTGTGTAACTTACCTGCATCTTTGCAGTGGCTGCACTATTTCTTGGCATTTAAAGTAAGGACAAATCTTCCCTGCTGCAGTAAAAAGACTAGATTTGCTTGAACTCTAATCATTTTTTACCTTGTTTTAATTCTGGATCAGTCATATTATAGTTTCCCTTTATTTTAGATCCACTAAAGCAAAATACAGAAACACTAAAATTGGACCGGCAGGTCTATTTGGGAGTGTGGAGCAGAAGACACATGCCACATGAGAAACAGTAAAAAGGTCCTTTTTTTATAAATTAGGTCATCAACATGAACCATATTTGAGGTGTTTTTGCCCTCTTCTGTAGTTTATTTTTTTAACTGAATAAATCACAAAGAGTTTAATGTAAAAAAAAAAATGGTAAAACTAAAGACTACATTTTTAGACAAACATTTTTTGCATCAACTGTAAACAGTTGCAACAAGGAAACAATACATTTTTTATGGTTTTAAACCATTAACAACCTGGGACCACTTTTTCCTCCGATTGAAATCTTTTGTTTCCCCTAAATTAACATTGATTTAATTTCGAAAGCTGTGTCATTGCAGCTATTAGATTATAGGAAAGGAAAAGGGACCCTGAAAGTCTGAATTTCATTTCAGAGGAATTAATGAAACATAAGAGTCTGGTCTGCAAGAACTGGTCACAAGCACAGCTTGAAAGTCTTTTCTGATTGTATCGATTCATACATAATGGCCCTGAGGATGCATGAGAAAAGCATTACCATTTGATTTAAACCTAGATTTCAAAGCCTGACCAAAGAGCTAAAAACCATTTGCTTCAACCATTATTGACGTAAAATCCAGCTGTTATTAAGTAAAATGTTTTTTTGATCATTGCCATATCACTCTGCTAAAACGGTTGGATTTATCCGTTTTCTAGGAAAAATTACAATGTCAACAAAAGAAATTGCTTTAAAAATTTGAAAAGTCGACTTTATGGTAAATTTTAAGTTTAATTTCTTTGCTGAAGGCCAAAAAAATATCTAAATACTGGTCAACGCTAATCTGACATGTTGCACACTAGGTCTTCATCCAAACATGCATAAGAAGAATGCTTACATCCGCAAGGTCCATTTGCCACAATACACACAAAACAAAACAAAAGACTTATAAGTAATAAATATAAATAAAGAGCATTCATGATAGTACAAGTATAAAACAGTGACATAAACACAAACTATTGCTGACTAAAAAAAATTAAACATTTAAAAAAAAAAGGGGACCATACCAAAACCTGCAAATGAGACTTATCTAAAAGTGCTGCATCTGACATTGGTGAGAGTTAAGATGAGTTTGTTCAATCTTTAGGGCATCATTATAGGCTACCTGCAGCCTCATCATGCTGGATCCCCATGGTCCACAGGTGTGCAGTTAACAGAAATATAATAATTTTAAGATTGGAGAACATGAATAAAACCTGCCTGCAAGCATGTTTGCCTGAGCATATAATACACCGTTGTCTGTGAATATCATCATCATCTGTGAGTTTATCATTGATGATGAGAAAAGATATTTCACTTTGTGACAGACAACAAGCTCAGAATCTGAAAGTTTAAAGCAAAAAATTCAATGTAACATCATCCTTGTACGACAAATCGACACAGCACTTTCACTGGAATTCTATAAAATATCACTTTTAAAACCAAATTCAGAACGGACATTTAAAAATTGTTCCAATCTGGAGCTGCTGGGGTTAAAAACAACTAAATAATCTGCATCATCAGATGATTTACTTTAAAACCACCATGCAACCAGTATTGCATGCATTTACAGCCTTCTACAGGTAATCTACGTACAGGTTAAAAACAAGTGGGGATAAAATACCTCCTTGTCATTCCCTATTGGTCATACCAAATGGAGAAGAGACACCTGATCCCCACCAAAACACTATTTTCTGGTGAGCAGACCAGAAGGCTAGTAGTCTTATAATATACCATGGTGTACCCCGATTTTTCATTTTCATAAAACGATTGGTGTGGTGTACCCTGTCAGAGGCTTTAGATGCATCAATAAAATACATAAGTATAGATGAATTATCTTGTCTGTACTTATTTACAATTTCTTTTTTACCCAAAAATGAAAATGTCTGTCCCATGTTGAGCTTTAAATCCAAATCGATTATGTAAGGGTTAATGGCCGACGAAGTGTGCATTGTCACTTTTTAACGCACGCCATGGAAGCAACTGTCCTCCGCTTTGCGTCAGACGGTTCAGGCTTCCACGGCGTGGGTTAGAAAGTGACAATGCACACAAGCCATTAACCCGCTTATATGATGGTCACCTACAAGCGCAATAAATACTAACCAGTTTTTAGTCCTTAATTCTTGTTTTTTTCTGATTTGGATCACTTTTTTCACAAAAAGCGGACTATTTGTTACGTGCCCCACCACATAACAAATAGTCCGCGTGGCGCCGCACCTGTCAAGATTGGGCGATATAAAGCGAGATATATATATATGCTGATCTTTCCGATGGGTTAAACAAAGCATCAGTTCAGAGAGAAAGTTCACCTCTTATCGCTTGTTTTTGTCCAAAGGATGAAGCAAAAGGTTGTTTTAAAGAAGCCGGCGCAGTGATATAAAACTTTTAAGCTAGGTGACCGGAACTTCTTTTTTCACCGTGTGGTTATCCTGTGGTGTATCACTTTTTAACGCACACCCAGCAGCCAATCAGAATCGAGTATTCACTCAGACAATGGTATAACAGCAGATAAGATCAAATCATTCATTGTTTGAAATAAAATTCTTTCCAAAACCTTTGAGAGGACAATAGCTAATGCTATAAGTCTATAATTGTCAATACAGTCAAGCTTGCCTGCCTTGATTTTAATACCAAAACCATCAATACAGCGACATTGAGTCAGTTAATGAGTCAAAAAGCCAGTAAAACAAATGGTAGAAAGTGGAAAATTCCTCGGGCTGGCATATTTAAATGCTCACTGGTGATGTGAGCTAAGCCACATGATTTGTCATCACTATGATCTTGACGGCTTCAGATACTTGGTGAGATACTTGGTGTGTAAATATGTTTCCATTAAATACTATGATGTATGATTAGATTCAGATTTACTTTATTATCCCTGGTGGAAAATTGAAAGTGATTATAACTCATAGGATACGCAGATCTTGTAGTTTACACAATCAATTTACGCAATAAAGCAACAAATCTGGAGAGTTGAAAAACATTCTCAGTGAATGAAGCTTGTATTCTTGCATTGATGGATAGTTTTCTCCATATTTGTGTTTTTCTGTGATGTGTTTCAACAGGAATATTTACAGTCATTAATATAAATCACGATCTTGCCAACATTTGCAAAAATGGACAGAAATGTTGCATGTTTTCATTTTTCTTATTTATGCTCACCTTTTTTCACATAAAATTAATTTTATTCTGCGCTTCAGCTTGTGTTGACCAGTCCTTCCTAAAGGTTTTCTCCTTTACAAGCAGGCATCCAAAAATAGTTTGGTCCTTCCCAGGTTTTACATCATAAATTTTGTCTGTCTTAAACAAGGAATGATACAGGAGCAGACGTATCAATGACCTGTATCTGCCATATGATAATGTGTAATTACATTCATTGGAGTGCAAGCTGGTGTGAAATGGACTGATAAGAAAAGAATGTTGTCACACTTGCAGATCATCAGTAGTAATCCCAGAATTTTATGGCAGCTCTTTTACCTTATCTCTTGGTACTGTCAGTTACTTTCCCTCAAAATGAATAGAAATTCAGCCAACCCCTAATTGTTAAATAAGATTACAATGATTGGCAATCACAAAGATAAAATGTAAAAATAAAACAAACAAAATACACAAATAAAACCAAAATCTGTCCAGTTTTAGCCACGTAGACTCGCTCAGAATGTCAGTGCTTAAGATCAGTTAGTTAAGATTAGTTTGCGGTTCAAGGAATGTCAATATTGCACAGTGTTTTTTTTTAACAAATATTTCTGAGATGTGCGGTTGTGGAGCATGAGTTAGTGTTTTTTTCAACACACAAATAAGGAGAAAATGTATGGATATTCGAGGATTCTCTTCATGGTTTGATGTTCTGTCAGAAACTTCTACCTTTTGAGAATAAGAAGCTTGTAAATTTTCCTCAGGTATTAATAATGTCATTTTTCCAATTTCTTCTATGTTTATTTTAGTTTAATATTTGGTTTTAGGATGAAACAATGTTTTTTTTTTTAATTACAGTTAACTCTTAGGTCAACTCTTAGTGCCTGATTTTACACAGAGGCTTTAACACCAGAAGAAAGAATAATAATGTTTTTTTCTTTTAAATAAAATTAACATGTAGACAATAAAATAAAAGTAGGGATTAAATTACTGATGAATTTAGGTGTCACACTTTATTTTAAATTATTAGACAATTCTGTCTAACAAAATAAAACCCAAAACCTGCTTAAATCATGTTTTAGGTGGATAAACGTTATCTAAGTTAACAAATGTATTAACCAATAACTAAACTATTGAGTTAAAAATAAAGTCTGAATCAAAAACTGCAAATAAAATAGAAAAATGTTTAAAGAGCAAAATTGTTTTTTTTTTTGCCAGCAAATGCCGGGAAAAAACGTCATTGACCAGTCCTACACGAAAACACGGTTGCTCTCCTAAACAGCAAGCTCCAATCTGAAATCTTAAGAAGCCCACAATGCTTTGCTCTGAATACGCCTGCCACTCTTGTCTAGGTTCATTTCCCTTTGAGTGTGAGCTTGAGTCAATCAAATGAAATGAGCCGAGAAAACCTGCCTATTATTTATCAGTTTATCCAACGAGAATGTTTCATCACCACCCTCAGCTTGTCTACAGTCAGAGGATGCGTTTGAGCAATTAAGCCATCATCAGACATTCTAAATAGAGCTGCTATGATGATGTAAAAGAGGAAGTGAAAGTGGGATCACAATGCCAAACATTAAAAGAAACACATCATAAACCAAGAGAACCTATCAGCAACATCAACCAGTAACTTTCAGGAAAAAAAAAAGCAAGATGGTGGGGACCATTGACTGTACTGTGTATGAGAACTGCACCGAATGAATGGGATGGCATCCATGGAAATGAATGATTCAGTCCCCATTTTTTAGCCATTTGGATGTCACCATGTTGGAGCCAGATGATGTCAACATTTCGATGGCAAACACTCTCACCGATCAGGAAGGAGCTTATTGGAAGTCCACACCCCTACCACTTGAAAGCCAGCTACAGGAAATCTGTTAAACACATTGAACATTGGAAGCTATTGACAAATCTGGTTGGCCAGTTTATAATCTGAGTAACTTGCATTACAGAAAAAAATATCATGAAGAAAAAATATTTGGATTAGCAAGAACATGAAAATGAAAAATACTAGAGCATGACATTCTGACAAATATAATGACTGAGTAAAAGCTGATTATGTCTCTATAGAAGTCAATGGGATTTTGGCCTCTTGGGATCAGTGAGTACTTCCTGTTCGGAACAACGGGGGGAGGGGTTGCTCACTCCAGTTCTCATACAAAATCAGTGGCAGAGACAAAGGAGAGATCTAAATAATCTAGCCTTAAGCTTGTTAATAAATAAATCAATTAAACAGATCAATTTCATATTTGTTTTTTTTATACAATCAGTATAAGCAAAGATAAATCATTTGTTGCAATAAGTTAAATACATAAACCACTCAATATTTACAATTTTAAACATATTAAGGTGCATTATTCTGAACTCGTAGTCCAATCAGTTAACAAGAACACAAAACCATCAAAACAGTACATCGAGTATAGTACCAAAAGTACACAGGATGACCAAAAAAAAAAAAAAAAGAGAAAAAGACTAATATAGTAAAAGTATAGAGAACATTAATTCTGTTGCAGACAGTCATTCTAAGAGCAGTTTTTCATATTGGCTTTGCACTGATATGCAACACTTTATGAACACAAAATGTTGCATTTGAGCGCAAAGCTGCTTTTCTCCCTTTAAGAATCTGCAAGATTGATGTCATTGCATAAACGTTACGGCAGTTAAAAGGGTACGAAGCACAGAAGCAAAAGCTCTGGTGTTAATGAGTTAACATTATTTGTTTAATAAAACTTTCTTCCTCAATGATTAGGCAAAATCTAAAACTAAATATCTGAACAGCATCAGTCTGATAAACACAGATTCCTTTACACTAATTAGGCATTGTCTGACTCAATTGGCTATTATCCATGGTAAATCCAATGATGCACTACATTGTCATCCAGGGAATGATTATTCAAACAATGTATCTGCTGTGAATCATTGACAGATTCTTTAGTTTTCTTAGGCTGATATCATTTGCAAGTTTAACAGTGCTGAAAGAGACTGGTGAGATCCTAAAGCTTTCGGAAATCGACTCTCTTTTAAAATGTGACTATGAATGCTTGGGCAACATAAGTACTCTGGACATTACATCTCTTCAGCATTAATGTTTGATGTAAAGAGTCTGCACAGTGTGTACTAATGCTCCCTCAGTTTGGCCTTGATAGCACAAATATCCTTGTAATTTATGGAAAGTAGGCTATACTTTTACAGAGCAAATGCAGTAAAACAACAGCAACAATCTTTCATAAATACTCTCTTTCACAGTTTAAATGATCAATCACAAGAAGAGAGTTCATATTACAGCTTCATGCCATCTACAAATTTACTGTTTCTTTTGCCTTCAGCCCTCCTCTTCAACGAGGCTTATGTATCTTAAAACCCAGTATTTTGAGGGGGTTTTCTTGTTTGTTTTTCTAAGAAAACTGGATGTAAAATACTCACTCTGACAGGTCTTTCACTGAAATATGACAACAGTGGCACTCATACTACTGTCATTGACAATGACACCTATCAGACACCAGCTCTGCATTTCAAACCACTTTATAAACAACCTGCATGGCACACATTTTCCTGTTAGCTTTCTGACTGCTATTAGACATTGAAGGTTTTATCATCCAGTCTTTATAGCCTACAATGAAGATAGACATAAAACATAAAAGTCCTATTGTCTTTTTGTTTTCTTTAGATTCATCTAACCATTATTGTTTATTTATTCATTTACTGTTAAATTTGTAGGAATAGGGCCTTAAAGTGACTGTAGACAAGAAAGTCCTACTTGTGTGACTCTTATTTAAGTTGTGGTAAACCTAGAATAACGTAATACAGTCAGTCAGTAAGTGTCATTTTTAAAATATTTATTTAACCAATATTTTGATTTACATATATCTCTGTATCTGCTAACGATATAAAAAAGCTAGTTATTTCGGTTTACTAATTCAACAGTGGTACAAGGCAGGTTTTCAGGGAAAAATAAAAACATTTTTATTTAATTGACTAGAAAGATTTAATGAAGATCTACACATTAAATACATTTTTAAAAAGTAGCAAAAGAAAGTAAAACTGATCATAGATGAAAGAGAAAGTCAGAATAAACGTCTATGACTATGGAGAAGTATTACATCTTAAATCCTCATTTGATTGTTAAAGTTGTTTTTGATTATGATACCCTACACTGATGGACGATGCACGATGTGTAATCAAATGTAATTATGATTTTATACAATCACTCAGACATCTACAAGAATTATAAAAGGTTTAGTTGGAATTTTTTCAGACAAAACCACGACCAGTCCTTGTATAGTTTTTGAGACCCTTTAATATGGAAGACGTTGCAAGCGATGCCTAAATAATACACAATCTTTGAACCACTGTAACTCTAACGGTTTATGGAATCATGTAACTCTAATGGATACAGAGGCAGTTTTTTTGCCTCAATATCACCTGATTGATCAACATTTGATTACTGTAAAGTGTGACAAACTGGTGCAATGCTGCTTTTCTCCTTTTTCTAAATCTGCTGGAATTAAATTGATTCATCGGTTGAGGAGCTACGGTTGTCCAAAGAATGTTAAAGGGTTAAATGTGCTATTTAAAGTGGCTGTCCCATAAATAATACTTTTTTTAGTGTCAAGTTGATCACAAGACCTGAAATCCTGTGATGAAGTTCGGATATAATGCTGTGGCATGAAGTCCCACTTCTGGGTAACTTCCATTCCACTCTGACTGACTAGATTGGTTTCTGTTTGAAACAAGAATTTAAAGATGCTGTCACACATCAGAATTTGTGATTCCAGCTCACAGTGTGCAAGCATGCACTGACTTTTCTTCTTTTTTTTTCTTGTTTGTTTTTATGCTAAAATGCAACCTCTGTGTGAATCTAATCTGGAGAAAATAGCCCATTGTTGTGGAATACATTCAGACCAAGTGAATAATGGATTTTGCGTGCAGTTATTATTTGAAGAGAAGTCTCTTCAAAACACATGAAATGTAAAAATAATTGGACTGAAAGTCCCAAACAAAGTTTTGTGAAAGGGGGAAAAATGAAAACTTGTCTGAATCTAATGGAAAATTGAAAGGTCACATTTTATGTACCTTCTTTTCAACAGAAAATGTCAAAAGCTTAAACTGCCCAAAGTATAGAAGAGTATAAAAGTGCAAGAGAGGAATCCAAATCAAATCAGCATAATGATGAGAGCAAAGTTTTTATACTTTATTTTTTAAGTCATTTCACAGAAGGAATGTTTTCACAATGATTCAAATTGGCTTTTGCCAACATTGAAGCTATAATATACAAGGAGTGATTTGTTTCATTTTATGAAAACATCTTCAGGTTTATGATTTTTTTTTTGCGTTTTTCAATCAAATGCAAACACTGTGTTGTTTTTTAATAATTGCTCCGATTGGTTGCTGTACAGTTCTTTGCCCCACCTTCCAAATTTTAATTAAACATTTAAACTCAATAATATCTTATTCACAAAACAAAGTTTGATTTGATTTGATTATTTTCAATAGATAGTATATGACATAAGATGTCATACATGAGGTCAAATGGAACACAAACCATCCTGTTTGCCTTTCTTGTATGCTAGAATGATAAGTCATTAAAAAACTGTACGGAGGTTTCAGCCACGGGAAAGCTGTGTTTGTGTGTGAGCTGTGAACCACTGAGCACCAGAGTGAGGCTCTGCATAAAGAACAAGTAAGTCCTGCTACTTCTGCACCAGAACCTGTGTGCTTAGGGGCTCTCAGTGCACACATGGAGTAGACATGTTGCAGCAGGTAAATTGCCAACACTTAATGAGTCTCTGGGACTATTGAATTCCTGTCAGCTTGATGCGAAACAAAAAGAGACACACTGTCTCTGCCTAAAAGCTCACTTAAAAGCCTCAGCTTGTTTTATTTATTTATTTTTAACAGCATATGTGTAATGCAAACAGCTGCTATAGGAAGGTTCTATACAGCTAAAATAAAAACAAATAAAAAATGTGAAAGAAGCTTTTTCGTATCATTGACTACAAAACTTGTATTTGGTTTCTCTAAATTTAGCCATTATTTTCATGTTAAAAGATAGTAAATTCCAATTCATCATCAAATAAATGTAAATTTTTTAAAAATTTATTATTTTTAAAATGTTTAATGAACAATAATTTGGTTGTGGCTTCCATTTCTATTCCATTTCCATTCTTCATGAAAGGAACAAATAAATAAATGAAATTTCATGAATTTTAAGCACTATAAACATATTGCAAATGATTTTTGACAAAATTCTAGGAGATGCAAAAATAAAAGTAAAAATAATTTGGAACTTTAGAAATTAGGTTGTTTTTCTTTAACTAAATATATAATATCTATCTCCTTGGAAGAAAATAATCATCTTCAGTAAACATTTATTTCAGGTGCATACATTGTATTGTATTTTTTTTCATAATAACACAATAAAAAAGACATTTGGTTATTTACAAGAAATAATACAGATACATTTAATACAACATTTTCCAGATTTGCAATTGCATCCTAGCAAATCAACATAAACAATAATCACATAAAGAAATATTTCTTTGTATTTCACTGATTTAAATATGAGATCTCTGCTTGTTGCCACCCACTGGTCTAAAAAAAGGTAAAGCTGCAAAAATCTGTGGAAAATTGCAATAGAAACATTAACAAAAAAACTTGATTTATTTGAAGTAGAGCCTATTTGGCTTAAAGAGAATGACTCAAAGTGTTTACAGAGTGAGTTATCTTTTCCCCATGGCTAATCTTCAGTGATGGCTAGCTGAGGTCAGAAAGATGTGCTACAGTGCGGAGAGAACAGAGCATCTGAAAGTCCATACTGTTATTCATTCCCTTTAGCTGCCAGGGCTCTGAGAAGAAACAAGCACACACTGTTTCCTCCTTCAGACTCTGCATCCCCGAGACCTTTTCTTCAACTAGCTTGACTGAATAATCAAATTGCGTGAGTCATTTATTGATATGTTTTGCTTGTCTCACTAAAGCTGAACATTTCCCTGAACCCACACCTACACTTGTGGCCGGGGATATATTTTTGTTTTTTTATTTTTCTCCAATCTAATCACTCTGATTTGGTGACATTCAAATTAGCAGATGTGATCTGATGGTTTCTGTGCTTTGAATAGGTTGACCAGTTTAAAAAAATGCATTCAGAATCTGCACAGAATGGTGGTTTTTACACCAAAAACACACCATGAAGTAAACACTCTTCATAATTAACTTTTCTTCTTGGTGGTTCAATGTCTCTGTGGTTGAGTTTGGCTGACCTAACAATTGTAAATACTCTAAAAGACCATGTATAGATATGTTTAGCTTTCTGGGATCCTCTGATTAGAACTAAAGTTAAACTAAAATGAAATTACCTGAAATTCCATTTGTAATACCTTGTCCTTATGACTTAACTCAATTCCTATTGTTGAATCAAGTTGGGAAATTTTACTAAGCTAATTATACTAAATTATCTATTAAAAGTGTCATTACTTTATAAAAGTACGCCATTTTAGTTTTCCACATGTTGGCCCATCAACACAGCCCAGATAGATTAAAGGTTGGCAAAGAGACAAAAAGAATCAATGATGTCTCAACAAGATAGGGGTCCTAAACTTTTTTCCCATTCCAACTTGATTTTAAAATCTGTCTTTTATGTAAAATTTTGATTATTTTCAAATATATGTGATAGCACTCTGTAAACAGATGCAAATCAATAGATATGCTATATTGCTTTAGATCTTTGCATGCAACATGTCTTAGTGTAGCTGTCAATTTTCTATATGAATAAAAAAGGCTAATATGCTACTCAAGTTACATTGAAATTGTTGTTAAATGTATCACCTTTTTTTCCGCAACTATCAAACTGGTACACTCTACAACCTGGAGGCATCTGTAACTGAGATGGATTGGGTATATAACACAACTAAACCACTATCATGCTAAAATATCTCACTGGCAATGTCTGTTTTACATTTTTATATCCCCTTCTTTGGCTTTTGTTGACATTTTGTGTAATTCCTCCATATTATGGGACACAAAAAGCACATCCCGCCTGTAGGCTGCCTACAGCCGGGAGGGGGCCACTCTGGTGACATGGTGTGAGGACAATAATCTCACTCTCGACACATACAAGAGAAAGGAGAATATGGTGAACATGAGGAAGGAGAGGAACCCTCATCAGCCACTGCTTATTCAAGGTCTGGAAGTGGAGAGGATGAGCAGTTTAAAATATCTGGGGTCACCTCAGCCAGGACCTCACCTGGACACTTAACACCACACAGCTGGTGAAAAAAGCTCATCAGCGGCTGTACTTCCTGAGGAGGCTGAGGAAGTTTGGCATGTCCCCAAAGATGCTCAGCAACATCTGCAGCTGCTTTGTTGAGCCCATCTTAACCAGCAGTGTGGTACGGCATCTCTACCACCATGGACCGCAAACACCTGCAAAGAGTGGTGAAGACTGCGTACAAGATCACGAGGACTCCCTTGCCGTCGCTGCAGAGCATCTACAAGTGCAAGGTCCGCAGGAGAGCTGCCTCCATCAACAAGGACCTCACCCACCCGCAAGAAGGTCTATTCACTCTCCTCCCCTCGGGACGGAGGTATGAGGGGGCAGGGCTTCCAGACTCAGGAATTCTTTTTTTTCCCTCTGCCATCAAACGCCTTAACAGCTGACAGGAGTCTGTAACAACAAACAACACCTTTGCAATGCACATACTCATTCTTTATTACTGTTCTTGCACCTTAATATTCAACAACATCCAAGTTTATCACTCTGTTTAGCTAACAAAAGTAATTTATTTTATTTAACTTTTAACCTTAGTGACCAAAGTAAACATCTCATTGTACAGGGAATCATGTTTCCTTACTGTACATGTGACAATAAACACTCTGAATCTTGAATATTATGTCAGAAGTACCCGTATCTCAAAATAATTGGTTTTTGATTTGAGTTGCAGTTCTTTGTGTTTGCACATTTTTGCCCTGCATGCTCATTTGCTTGGATTTCTTCATACAGTCTGACATCAGCTTGCTGGCTTGACTTGTGAGTCAAAGCCCACTCTGTGGGCCGATCCTTTGGCTGTTTGAATTTGGCCTTTGAATGATCCACCAACCTTTCTGCAACATAGTCCACCTTTCATGTGATGACAGATCGTATAGACCCTGAAAATGAGGAAGGAACAGAAAATGTGTGAATACCATGAGTGCCAGAGTAAATATCATTCACACGAAATGGAAATTCTAAAAGCTAGGGCCAGACAGTAATTTTATCTTTGTCCTTTGTAGGAGAAATTAGGGGTGTCAAATTATGACTATAATGGCGATTAATTAATTAGACAAATTAGCAAGATATTTATTTTTATCACGTTAATATAATTTTTTATCTATAACTATTGTCATTTTCTCAACTGAAAAATACAAGGGTCCAATGGTCATGTGTTACTTACTTAGGACATGAATAAAACTCAAAATAGAAAGTTTTATTGGAACTTGGCTGAAAACGCCTCTTACATTGCTCTTAAGTCTTTGGCTTTGTCAAAGTTCCCTCCCTAATGCCTTACTACTAAAAAACTATTGAGTGTAGGACCATCTGGTGAATTTTAAAAGCAATTTGGACACCATGACCACTACTTTTTTTCATTTATTTTCTTAACTGGAAATATGACATCACCAATTTAAGTTAGAAGTCTAATCAATGAGCATTTTACAACAACTATTCATGAATCCACAGTGTTCTGAAGATGAAAATGTTGATCGTTAATTTCAAAAAATAGATAAACACATTTTTTCCGCCAAAAATGAGCATTGTGGTAAATTTTCATCAATCTAGTGAGCATCAATGCACTTCTGGGAAATTTGTTGGACAATTAAATTTTAAATTGTAGATACAGATTGCTCTACAAAATGGCCAACGCTCTATTTAGTGCACTACTTTGAAGCATTTCTGACATAGTCTTGGTGTCTGTACTGCTGTGTACGTGGCATTGGCCGCGTTGCTGCTATGACATCATCAATGTGCAAATTTGTAGTCCTTTACAGAAATAACGCAAACAAACCCACAATGGGACAGCTGTTATCTATTATTATGAAGGAATAAAGCCCAACAAGGTTTTCGTTATCATAAATTAATGTGGTGCGTAGAGGGCTGATCACATGGAAACTATGGAATAAGATATTTCAACATGTGTATTATGGTATTATTAAAAAGTCTATGGTCAATATATGTTGGAATGTGTTTCCTACTGTTTTTATATGTTAGATTTCTCTGGACCCAATGTTTTTTTCTTGTGTTTCTTGTTGGTTTTGCTTTTGCTTTTTTGTGTTTTGTTTTGTTTTTTTCCGTAATTGTTTGAGATTGAAAAAAAAAAACCCTTGTTGGTGTAAGGTAAAGGTTGAAAGTCTTTTATTTAAGGGAAATTCTAATTTGATATTTTAATCTGACACGGTGTCATGAATTGAAATCAAAATACCTCAAGATGAGGGTTTTTACAGCAATTATTAGGTTAAAAAAATTGGGATTAAAATAGATTAATTTGATTAATTTATCACAGATCACGATTAATTACCTGCACAAAAAGATTAATTGCATGAAAGCACTAAGAGAAATTATGCATTATAAATGGAAAGTCTGAATTAAAGCACTTATTACCTTGGATACATGTTTTTCATATTTGTATTTGTATCATTTATATTTTTGACTGTTTGTAGGTGTTATTCAGGAGACAAATGGGATTCTAGGTATACTTTTACATAAAGAACTGTTGGTTGTGTGGTCAGTTCCTCCAAAAATCTTGCTGAAAATAGTACGATAATAGTATGATAAATTATGCTTTGTAAGATTTGACATGATTTATTTGATCTTAAAAAACATTAAAAAGTTCAAAGTAAGAGAAGAATTCACGATATAAACTGCAAGTAATTACTTTTCTGTCTCCTCAAACATCTCTATAGGTTTTTGCTGTTTGTAATAGATTTGAAATATGAAATAATATATTTATTATGTAGTGATGGTTTTATTAAGCCATCTTCATCTTGGAAATACAGGTGTGTATGTTCAGAATTGCAGAATTAAGGAGACCTTTGGCTCAATCGAATGAAGCTGTTTGCTTACCCCTTTCCTTAAACTGCATTCATTGAAATGTGCCAGTGTTTGCTCGACATGAATGCCAGTGTTTTGATAAAGGTCAATGAGAGGGAGACAAGGCGGCAGAAGTTTGCCTAATTTAATTAGTTCTGGCTTTGTGTTCTTGTCTCATCCTCCAGTGTCAGTACAACCATGTTCACGTGCCCAGATGAGTCTGGAGGTGGCCAAGTGGGGAGAAAAGGGGAGGATAGTGGAGTTCAGCATGAAGGCTTTCTTACCGCATGACAAAAGGTGAGTTAGATCTGGTAGGAAGGTGATTTTAAGTTATCTTGGTTTCCACTGTGTTTCTATAGAATAACTTTAAAAGAAAATAATCAAATTAAGATTTTTTTAACCTAGCTAGAACCACACAACCAAACTAGGCAATCTAAAGAGGACAGCTTCTCCTTCAGCCGTTTTGTGCTGCATGTTTTTTGGAGCGTTGCAGTGAGGAATGGTTTTGTCTTAAATGTAGGACAGATGTCTTTCAGTTCTCTTGAAACTTATATCCACCTCATGGGGGGGTCATGAAAATAGAACATACCATTGTCGTGCGTGTGTATTGTGAAGTATATTGTAAAGTATCTGTAAACGTGGGTTTTTGAATGGACTTTTTTTTTTAGTGTTCCACTGGTCTGTCATTTCCCGATACTAGTGCGTGTACTCACAGTTGAGAGAGGCTTGGTGTGAAATGTCAAAGCCGTGCAAATCTCCTGAATCTTGCTCCAGGCTTTTTCTTTCAAAGCTCCATTTCAATATAAAAGACTTGGTGTTGTATAATTCCAGACGGATGCAAACCACAATAATTAATTTCTCCTCCGTAATTAATTATTTAAAAGGTTGGTACTTTGTGTATTAAAAAAGGATGCTATCCATGCATCACTGCCAAAGCCAAGTCCCTGATTGGTCAAAGTTTAACTGGTTTAACTTTCACCACTCGTTCAGTTGCCACACGTTTTGTATGTAGAGCCCTCAAACTGACTTAAAAACATCCCTAAAAGTGCATGTACATGGGAGTTTTGAATGTGGAGGCCCGAAAGCTGCATAAGTGCGCATTTACAGACTTTTTCAGTGGAAGCGGTCACTCCAACATGGGTTTCTGAGCCAGGTGAGAATGTAGCATTAGGCAGTACAAGATGAAAGCACTTACGATATACGGGTGATGTCACATGGTTACACACTGTAGCTGTTAGTGAGGTGCAGGTGATTGCCTGTGCGACGCCTGTAGGATGCCCATACAAACTTTACTGATTGTCTAATTTCTGTCAGTCTGCCCCAGGGCAGCTGAGGCTACATTAGTATCACCAAGTACGATTGAGGAATGAAGGAATAATGGACAAATTGTAAGTGCTTTGAGCATTAAGAAAAAGTGCAGATAAATCAAACCCATTATTATTCATTTGTAAAATTCAGGCTGCAAACAAGGATGTCGCAAGGAGCCCACACTTGTGCTGTCCACACCATATTGGGACAAAACAATGAAAACCTGTATAACGTGCCTGCTTCTCCCCTTCTTCCCCTTAACTCTACCATGCATGTCAAGTGTCTGCTACAACATATTGCCTGCAGCATGCCGGTAAAAAAATGTACATGAACATTTTCACTTTAAAGACTCATAAGAGTTTTATTGACATTTTTGTTTTTTTCTTAGACGGCATTACATGATTATTAATCAGCCCAAACTGGATTAAAATGACTTGCAATCGATTAAACCAGTTTAAACCTATTAGGATTTAATGAATTGGAACATAAATGAGGACAGTTAGATTGAATTAGACAGCAGTAAGTTAATTTGCTTGTTATCCCTGTAATGTCACTCAGGATGTGAACTGTGGTTTTATAAAAAAACAGAAATATTAAACAAAAAGTTATGTTTTTGATGGTCATATGTGTATATATATATATATATATATATATATATATATATATAGAGATAGAGATAGAGATAGAGATAGAGATAGAGATAGAGATAGAGATAGAGATAGATAGATAGATAGATAGATAGATAGATAGATAGATAGATAGATAGATAGATAGATAGATAGATAGATATAGTGTCCAATACTGAAATAGAAATGTCTGGGTCTAAAGTCTGCTAAAAGTCAAGATGACTTACTGTGTAGGTATGAGAAGGGTTGACTGAAAAGAGTTAAGAGAGCACTCATGCTGACTGCTAGGGACTTTCTCTCACTCCTGTATTGATTACTCTGTCCTCCATGTAATTATGCCTCAGTGAAAGAAGTGGGTGAGAAATGGAGAAGTAGAGGGGGGGCAAATGGGGAAAGGGCATTTCTGTATGTAGTGTCAATAAATGAAGAAAGGAAAACAAGGCCAGATGGGATCCTGGCAGATCTGTCACAAAACTTCAATATTCTTTGGCTTTTTGGCCATCTGTAGAGTGTGGAGTGAGACCGATTGAACTCTGACTGGATGAGATAGGTGAATGAGGCGGTGAGGGACATGGAAAAACAAAATGTCATTTTAAGCTGCTGATTGATTAGTCTTTTTACTCATTTGTGCCCTATTGTTTCTATCTGGGCTGGCTCAGGTGTTGGAGTGGCTACTTGCCAATCGGAAGGTCAGTAGTTTGATTCTTTGCCTCCCCTGTGGATGTGTGAAGGGGTTCTATAGACATGCAGCTCACTCCCTTGTTTTTACAGGTTTCTGGGCTGGGAGGTGTCCTGTTTATTGATGGGTTCTTCCTCTCCCCACAGCTCTTTTATGATCACAATTATCCTGAATGAATGTATGACGAAGAGTAGAAAGTGGGTGGGGCAAGATATTTACAATATGGTAATTGGATCAACTACCGTGAACATTTCATCCATTTTAGAAAACATCTTAGTTTTACTATCAAAACATTACATGCCAGTTATGTAAAATAAACAGAAATGTTTTATGTTATCCGATGAAAGTATATTGATTTTCAAACAATAGTTATAATGCACCATTTCAATAGATGCAACGAGTGATTTATAACCTATTTTAATTTGTTTGTTTCTTGTAATCTGCTAATCAGGGTAACTGGACTTTAACAGGTTGATCTAAATGATGTTTGGCTCCTCATGTGACTGTTGCTCCTCCAGTTTTAAATGTTGATGGGGGGTGCAAGTTAATAATGATCTGAAATTGTAAACAAACTGAGTTTTTAGTTTCTTCTGGTGGTAAATAATGCTCTATGGTATAATCAAACCCTTTTGAACCATTTTTGGAGCTTTAGCTCCAGTGTTCACATCCTTTTGGCTACTTTAACTGTTTACGCAATTAATGTAATAACGAGTCTGAAAAGGAGAAAAACAGCCATGCGCTGATATGGAACACTCCACGGCAGTGAAGTGCTTAATTACCATAAGTCAGCTGATTTTGACAGAGAGAAATGTGGCTTTGTGCCGTTATGCAACACTTAACCTTTGTAAACAGTGCAAACATTGACTGTATAATTAAAGAGAGAAGGTGTGACGTCACCCATAGAAAATGCCATACCACTGGCAACTAGCAAAAATAAGCCAATTCAGTCGCCATTTTCCTCAATACGGACCTCGCCATCTTGGAGCCAGACGACAGTGATTGGTCCATGTCGGCCTGAATCAATGTTTCTATGGCAACCACTGTTGCCAACAGGGATTGAACATGTTCGAAGTCCACACCCCTTCCACTGAAAGCGGACTGGGGAAAAATGTCAAAGACTCGAGGTGGAGGCCACATGCTTTTGCTGAGGCATCTGATTGGTTAGCTTATAACTTAAATAACTTGTGATAACAAAAAAAAAAATGTATTGGCATAAGAGGTTCAAAAAAGGGATCAAAGCAAGAAAGGTTATAATGACAAATAAAATGATGGAGTTACAGCTGTTTATTTCTAAATAGACGTCTATTGGATTTTGGCTTCTTGGAGCCAGTAGTTACTTCCTTTTTAGAATGTGAGGGGGTGGGGTCACTCTTTCCAGTTTTAAACAGTCAGTGAGTGTAAAGCTGATTCTCCATGTCAAACTTTGCTGATTCACAGTGAATGGATAAACAAAGATTGACGGTATGTCAAAAAGCACGCATGTTTGCGTTTAGATGTCACTGGCGACAGCTCCGGTGTTAAAGGTACGAAATTAAACAACTGACATTTTAATCTATACTGGTTCTTTGTATATGCATTACACGTCTATATTTTCTATTAAGATAAAAAAGGAGAGTCCTGTTTTATTTAAACTTCCTGTTTTCCTGCGAAGCAGGACATTTAAAGTGCAAAAAGCTTTCTGGTTCCCTTGACACACTTCAGTGCATACTTAGTGAATTTCTTAAGGTTCACAGAGGTTTTTTATTGTTTTAATTTTTTACATGGTTGTAGTGTTAGAAGAAAGACATAAGATGAATGGACAATTCATACTGATTGAACCCCAAGTTGTTAATAAAATAATTCTATATTTTTAAAAATTCTTCTGTTTAATGTCTTTAGAGAAGTTGCACAAAATTACAAGACGGAGAATTTGCAATAATGTTTCCTGGATGAAAACATCTGAAGAAAAAAAAAATGAAAACGTCTACATAGAAAGTCAAAGCTTCGGAAAAAAAGGGTTACTTGTTATGACATCTAAAGATACTTGATTTGTAATTTTAGAGCCGTTTTAAAGCGAATACTTTTACTGCATGGTGTTTTTTGTCTTTATGTCAAGAACCTGTGATTTCTATCCTAGCTTAAACCTTGAGCCTAGGGAGTTTGCAAGTTGTTGTGAATGTTTGACATTTTTTCCAGTTTCTCCGCCTTCCCTCTACAGGACAAAAGCACGATGATTCACCAACCAACTCATAGACGTCACTCTTTGGAGCAAGTGTGAGAATGTGTTTTGCAGTTAGTGAGATGAACTTGTTGTGACCTGTCTGCAGTCTACCTTTCCCTCTCACAAAAGCAGCAGAATTAGCTTCTAACAAAATCTCTTACCTGACTGTAAAGAAGAATAAAAAAGAAATTGTGGTTTCTTGATGTTTTCAATATAAAACTAGATATTTTCTTCAACATAGCTTCTTTACTACTTGAATTTTACGCATTCATATCTATTCGGTCATACAGAACAAGAACTGAAATTTGGTTGAGACCGGATTGAGTCTAGGATTGTATCTTTATCATGCAAACACATATTTAAGGTTAATTACATTATTTAGTCTTCACATATAAATTTGTTAAATTCCAAGTCACTGCACAAACATATTTCAGTCATTTTTGATCAACACAGAACAAAGCAGATCTGTTCCATCAAAAGAAAGAAAGCTCAGTTGAGCTGCATTTAGTCTCTGCAAAGCAAAATTTAGTTTTTTAAGGTGCTCCTTCAACATATGAATCAATGGTGTAATATATTATCAAGAATTTTAAGAATAGTGTCTCATTTATATATGAATTTTATGTTCACGTGTTTCTTCTCTGAAAGATGGTATCAAAGTTTGCCTGATGCAGAGATTTGCCCCATATGTTTACAGAAAATAGATGAAAAAACAAGTCTCTTTGTAGGGTCATCCTCATTGTGCCCCCAATGAAACAACACTACATGCTGTCTTTCACATTTCTTTCTTATTTCACAGTCTTAGTCTGAGTTTGTGAGTTAACTAAAAATATAATTTTGCTCATTATAATTTAAGCTTTGTACTGGATATTAGTAAATTGTGAGTGTGTGGGCAACTAAGAGGATTAACATTTAAACTTCATTCAGACCAACTGATTAGTAGTTTAAAGTCGTTTGGTTGGGGAGCACCCTAGGACAGCTTCCTTTAATTGTCTTTTACTGGCTTAGTTTTATTGATTAATTCAAATTAATGTCATTTGTTTTTCCATCACTGAATACTGACTTAATGATCCATTGACTGCACTGGATCCAAAATAATTTAGTCGTACGTATGGATTTTAGGTAACAAAGATTAAAAATCGTATTGTGGGGGAAAAGAGTTTTCTAATTGCTAATTGAGTTGTCATGCTGTGGACTTTGCCTCTTCACTGATAGTTGTGGAAGCATGTGAAGACTGACAAAGTCAAGTATTGCAAAGAAGGAGTCGCAGAACTTTCTTATACCACGCTGTAATAACAGATTTTGTGGAGTTTGTAGCTTATTGAGAGTAGCTGTCATTAAAGCATAATTAGGGGCATATTAGAAATATTCTACAAACTTTTCTTTTGGGGCAGAGATGGGTTCTTTGCAGTTGAGATTCTCACCATCTTGTGGTATTTCTGAAGAAACGGACATCTCACAGAATCAATATTATAACAATTTGCAGAAATAATGACAAATTTAGTAACAAGTGAATGCTAATTTCCAGATGCTTTCTTTTTCTATCCCGCTTCTTGGCAGGGAACCACTTCTACACAGGTTGGTGTTCACACGTAGCCAAAATCAATTTAGACTCTTCTTCTTCTTTCGGCTTTTCCCATCAGAGGTCGCCAAAGCGAACAAGTCGCGTGGTAATCTTGGCAATGTTTTTTGCCGGATGCCCTTCCTGACGCAACCTTCTCAAAGCAACCGGGCTTGGGACCAGCACAGAGGTAGAGAAGGGAACAGGGAGCAGCCCGGATTCAAACCCTGGTTTCACGGATAGCAGGCGCCGCAAACCAGCACGAGCTAAACCGACTCCCACCAATTTAGACTCTAAAAACATCAATAATATAACAGTGGAATCTTAAAAGCAGTCATCAATACTATTTTTAAAATAAAGGTACTAGAACAAAATTG